>CAUYRT010029763.1:0-20451 GCA_963574885.1 Lepilemur ruficaudatus
AAAATAGAAAGAAATTAATTGGCCAACTAAAAATATATGTAAAAAATTAGCCGGGCATGGTGGCGCATGCCTGTAGTCCCAGCTACTTGGGAGGCTGAGGCAGAAGGATTGCTTGAGCCCGGGAGCATGAGGTTGCTGTGAGTTAGGCTGGCGCCACAGCACTCACTCTAGCCTGGGCAACAGAGTGAGACTCTGTCTCAAAAAAAAAAATGCAATGAAAAATTATATATGGTTTCTGCCATCTGGAAAATTACAGCTCAAAACATAGATTGCTACAAGAAATAAAAACATAAAGGACTACAAAATAATATAATACAGACATCGAATCCATTACTAAACATAAAATCTTGAGACCCAACTACATATTCTCATTAGTTTCTAAGCCAAGCCCCAAACCACTGACCCATTCAGTTTTCTAAAAGTTCTAAACAGTTAATATTCTGAATATTCAGTGTCAAAACACTATTCCCAGCTCACAAAATTCTAATTCAAATGGCTTACATTTTAAGAGGAATCATCACCCAAGATTCACAATGCTGAATGGCCAAATTCATTCTACTAAATGGTTCAGTAGATTCTTATTTATGTTTCCACTAACATTCTTCTGGTCCTATTTTCCTCAGGCTTTTTATAAACTACTTAGAACAGGATACAGAAGACAAGTTTGTCAAAACTGCAAATCACACGGGGCTGGACAACTTAAATGACTGATGCAAAATGAAGACTCAAAAGTCTCAACGGGTTTGAACGATGAGCTGAAATAACAGGATGAAATTTTACATGGGAGCTGTAAAGCCTTCCACTTCAGATTAGAAATGAAGTTATAGCGGGGCATCTATGTAGTCCCAGCTATTGGGGAGGATGAGGCAAGAGGATCCCTTGAGCCCAGGATTTCAAGGCCAGCCTGGGCAACATACCAAGACCCTCATCTCTAAAAACTTTTTTAATTAAAAAATAAAAATGAAGTTATACTGTATGGAATGAGAAGGCCTGGATTAAAACATTTCTTATTAAAAAAACTGGAGAAGGCCAGGCGCGGTGGCGCACGCCTGTCATCCTAGCACTCTGGGAGGCTGAGGTGGGAGGATCCTTTGAGCTCAGGAGTTTGAGACCAGCCTGAGCATGAGCGAGACCCCGTCTCCACTAAAAATAGAAAAAATTAGCTGGAAACTAAAAAATATACAGAAAAAATTAGCTGGGCATGGTGGTGCATGCCTGTAGTCCCAGCTACTCAGGAGACTGAGGCAGAAGGTGAGACCAGGAGTTTGAGGTTGCTGTGAGCTAGGCTGACGCCATGGCACTCTAGCCCGGGCAACAGAGTGAGTAAGACTCTGCCTCAAAAAAAAAAAAAAAAAAAATTGGGGGTTTGAGTCAAGTAAGTTCAACATAAACCAATTTTGTGACCTTTTTAGTAAAAAGGTGAAAACCAATCTTAGGTAGGTTTATTAACATCATAAAGTTTCAATCAAGGTAAGTAATAATCTTACTATGTTTTGAAATATATTAAGCCCCCTGTCAAAGATCAAATGCAACAATGTGGTGTTGTTAAGATTCCCGCACTGGGTAGGAAAGGTTAAGATGACCTCTCCATAACTTTCAGGCTTAATGTCTGATTCTCTAACACTTACCAAGTAATGAATATAGAATGTACCCTGTAGCAACTGTTCCTGAATGCAGCCTGATCGAATCTTAGTTCTTAGCACCCTCTCAATGTACTTCTTCGTCTGAGTGTTGGTGCTATAGATGATGAGAAGCATCGCCAGGTCAAAAATCTATTGTCAATAAATATAAAACAATATGAAAAGTTTAACAAATCCATTTACCACAACAAAACAATAGCTTTTAACTTTTCCCATTAAAACACAGAATGGAAAATACCCATTTGCAGTACCAACATTTTCACAAAACTCAAAAATATTTTCCAGAGAAATAAAGTGTCACCAATATTAACCACTGGTATCTCTTAAGAAAACATTGGAATATAAGTAAAAGTGATATTATCACAGAAGTAATTATAGAAGTAATATTAAAAGAAGAAAAGATTAAATCATTTGCCAACTCCAGGATATACTTTCATTATTATTAGGAAAATAATATGGGAAAGGTTAACCAAGTTATGACTGAGTCATTTGGGGAATATCGTAACAGCCATCAAAAAAATGAACTAGACTACATTTTTTGACAGAGACATTCCTGATATAGTGAAGTAGAAACAAAACTACCTGCAAAATAACAATCATAGTAAGATTCTACTTTTGTAAAAAAAAATACATAAACATACACATGCATAGATATAAGAGTATTCTGGCATTTGCACACACAGAGCTCAAATATGAATAGAAAAAAAACCTAGGAGGATGATTATCCCTGAGGAATGGGACACAGTGTAGGGGGTAACTTTATTTTTTGCATTTGTAGATTCCTTGTGGGTTTTTCTCCCGAATTAGCTAGTATTATCTATATTTTTTTTAAAAAGTTAAAAAGTCAAGCAGGACAAAAAAGAAAATACAAATTACTTAGGACATCTCTTCATTGAAGGCCCACTTGCTTAGACACCAAAAAGTGAGAATCATTAGAACAAAACAGAGTATAGCTATTAAAAACGACAATGAAAACAATGTAGAAGCTTGAAAAAAATGTCAAGAGGAAAAAAATCAGAACACAAAGTTACATTTATACAATGATCACAAATCTGTTGCCAGGCGCGGTGCCTCACGCCTGTAATCCTAGCACTCTGGGAGGCCAAGGTGGGCGGATCGCTCAAGGTCAGGAGTTCAAAACCAGCCTGAGCAAGAGCGAGACCTCATTTCTACTATAAATAGAAAGAAATTAATTGGTCAACTAAAAAAATATATATAGAAAAATTAGCCGGGCATGGTGGCGCATGCCTGTAGTCCCAGCTACTCGGGAGGCTGAGGCAGAAGGATCGCTTGAGCCCAGGAGTTTGAGGTTGCTGTTGCTGTGAGCTAGGCTGACGCCATGGCACTCTAGCCAGGGCAACAAAGTGAGACTCTGTCTTAAAAAAAAAAAAAAAAAAAATCTGTAAAAATAGGTATGCAAGCAGCTAAGGTGACCAATTTATTTTTATGCAAAAATCAACACAGTTGTATTAGGGTATTTTGCTTTTTCCCCACAAAAAAATTATTGATATTTTTCATTGTTTTATTTAATATTATAAAAGGTTTTAAGATAGTTATCCAACAACTGAATAATCAAACTAACAAAAATCTCTAACAGATTTCAACTAAAAAAAAAACTTCAAAGGAAATTAATCATCTGCCTTTTTGACAGAAGGAAGTATTTCTACAATTAAAAGAGACATAGGTCCAGTATCATCACCTTGACAGTGATAGACCATTTGATTTACTCCAGTCAGGTCTACGTGGGCAAAGTAAATAAGAATGATATTATCTTGACCATTGTGCCAGGTAGGAGGAAGGGGAATCAGATGGATATAGGGACCTGACTCATGACCCAAGTGGTTATGTTCTCCACCTCCTCATCACTGGGGACTTGGCTTCTTTGACTACACTTTGGTATGCTTGTTTAGAATGTTAAAATTTCCCCTTGTAGGCTTATTTTATAACCAGCATTAATGAGTAGGATAATCTGTCAGAGGATTAGTTAAAAAAAAAAAAGAATGAGTAGGAGCAGACCATCTGGCAAGTCACCCTTCAGATCATCCTCCTCAAACAGCTAACGTTTATTAGAGCAACTACAGAGGGCACAGGATGACTGGCAGGAAGGAGAAAAAGAAAGCAGGAAGGTAAGCCAGCCAATGTCTCTACTTCTAAGCCTGCCATACATAAAATGCATAGTACATGAACATTACCTTGTGTTCAGACACTGAGTCAATGCTTTCAATTGCCTGGAAAAATAAGGGTCACAAAAATATTATGACACATCAGTGGAACACGTTTGGCCTTATTCAGCACACCCTGTTATTTCAGAGTCAATCTGCCCATCTAGCAACCATCATCTACCATTTCTACTTAAATGGTTTTTAAGACTTTTATTGCAGCCTATACAACCTTACCTACACGTCTGTCACTGATTGTCTCCCATTTCCTCCTTGACACACCCATTTCCTCCTTGCTACATCCAAAGATGTCACTCACCTTAATCCAGGCTTCTGAAATGATTTTCTCATATCTAACGGCTGACTTTATTACATCAAAGAGGAGAATAACACAGTCTTGATCGCCGCTTTCTTGATTTCCTAAATAACTATGAGTAGCAAAGGGGAAAAAAATTATTCTTCTACCCACCAGAAAAGAACTTACAAGATATGGGCTCCTACTTGCTAGCCATGTTCCCTCGAGTAAGTCAAAATCTCATGTGGAAGATGGCTAAGAAAATAGACACACACACATACATACATACACATACATAATTTAAAAAATTATGTGTTATTATATGTGAATGTAATATTACTACATTATTTGTAGTTATAAGTATTAAGCTCTAACTGTCCTGACTTTAAGACAAACATCAGAAAATTTTATCTATGCAAGAAAAAGGGTGGCAATTGCTGAGCTCTATACCTTGTTCGTCCTTTACTTTTCAACTTGCTTTGGGAAGCTTGCAACCGTGATGGCAAAATACAATGCTGCAGATCCAACTTCTCCCGAAGCTCAGAAATTACCTGCAGAAAGTAAATACTAACTATGTGTTCTGCTCATTCATAGCGGATAGGCACATTCCAAAAAAAAATTTAAAATGCTGGACAAGGCATTTTGAAAAAGAGTTAATGAGAATAGCTAATGGAAGTATAGTGTGTCACACTCAAAATTCCTAAATTCCTTGAGGTACCACACAGACTTATTACACAGCAGATATAACCTATAGCAGCTAATATAGAATAGTCAACCTAACCAGTAGCTCCATTCTCCTCCCTGAATGTTATTTCGATTAATCAGCATTATCAATTAGTCTGGGGACAGAGAAGAGCAATTGGAACTTATTAATTTACATAACTCATTCTGATGTATCTTTAGGTTTGCTGGGAAATAATAGTATACCTCAAGTGCATCCGTGGCTGTTACGGAATGAAGAATGAATTTGATTATCACAGGTAAATCGCCCAATCTGACAGACAACAGCTTACCCATCATCAACTGGCGGACCTAAAAATAAAGAGCACAAAAACCTTAAGTATTTTCATGTCACTACTTCATCCTCATACTAACTTGTTAGGTAAAATTAGAAAAATCACTTCTCTCACTCAGTTTTCCCGCTTGTAATTTAGGAAGAAAAACACCTCCTTTTACTTTTCCCCAAATTACAATCTTGCAATTGTTAACACCACAGCTTCTTCAAAAACAGACAGATAATAAATGTGTAACATTGTTGTTATCTTACAATTTGGAGGCTGAATTGTCAACTAGCCACAGGAAAGCATAAAAAAGTGTTATTCCTATGGAGTAGTTAATATGCAGACAATATAGAAGATTTCCACTACAACTTATTGCTTAAAAACAGACGTGCAAATCTATCATAGTATAACATCTGAAACATACTGAAAAGAAGAAAAAGATATCAAATGTCATTCAGTATGGTTTCAAAATGAAATTTTCATTACCAATGACTTCTCCCAAGGCAATGACTGACCAACATTGGCTCTAGGAGGTCAGAATGTTGGCTCTATTTCTGGAAAACAGAATCTTACCTTAGATAGGAGGTTTGGATCAAGTCTGAGGCTAGCAAGGACATCCAGGATAGGGACAGTGAGTGAAGTATTCTCCATCAGTAAGTCACTATGAATGGTGGAAAAAGACAAGTTATGTACCAGTTTGAACAGAGCTAGGCAGATAATGAGGAGAGAAAATCACTCAATAGAGTATGAGAAGAGAGGATATACTTAGTTTCCATTAAGTTACTGTTTATAGTATATTTCATTAAAAACTGCTTTGTTTACAAAAAACAATACATGCTCATTATAAAAATTCAAACAACAAACAAATAAAGTAGAAACAAGAAGCCCTCCTTCACAATCTCTACTACCCAAAGGCCACTACTACTCAGTTTGACATATATTCTTCCCAGAAAAAAGGGAAAAAAAACCCAAAACAGTTACAATGAAGTGTGACAAATATGATAGATATATGTGCAGGGTGCTACAGAAGCACAGAGTAGTGAGAAGGACAGTGATGGATTCTAAGAGAAGACTACGTAAAAGGACAGCTGGCATCAAGCAGTCAAAGTGGGTAGTACAATGCTCTGCCCAGAGCAAGCATCCTGTCCAAAAGCATAAAGGCAAGAAATCACTGGACACTTTTGGTAGTAATTTTGCAGAAAAGGAAGTATTATAAACTGAATTTTTATAACTACTTCTAGGACAAGTAAAAAGTTGCTTTAAAACAGAAACATTATTACTTACAGTTCTCCCCTTCTTAAATACTGTCCTACCAATTACTATTTTTCACCTGAATAGCAATAAGCAATGGGTCTCAGCAATGGGTCTGAAACAGGGATATGCATTACAATGCATCGTCTAGGAACCCAAAGCATGTATATGTTTAATAAGCTCCCCAAATGATTTTGATGTGCAGTCAGTATTGAGGACCCCCTGGAGAAAATGATAATAAAACAAAGAAATCATATTCAAGTTCTCCATTGACCAAATTTATATATAATCCTAAGCTAGACTTCATGCTTATAATAGGTATACCATTTTTAAAAAGTAGATGGGTCTATTAAAATATATACCTATTATTAGAAAAACAAGTCAAAGCCCATACTCTACTCATGGAAGATAGGTATCATCCTCTTTTTATATACAAAGGATCACATAACTACTTTTTGCATACTGCAGAGATAAAGCTCCCATAGTGAAACCCTGGTGACAGAGCACTTATCCACCTCAGTTCTTTCCCCACATCAGCATGCTGGGAATCCCCTAGGATCTCAGGGAGGCTGGTGATGAAGTCATGCTGCAGGTACTCTGGAGCAATACTGATCAGCTGCATGATCTTGGTAGTAAGGTCCTGCAGTATAAGACACTATTAGAATTACAGGACATTACCCAGAACAGAGAAAGACTTCCTACTCATGAAACACAGAGCTGAAATTATTTTGTGTACAATATAACTATAGACTCAAGTTCAAATCCTAAATTCAGAGGCAAATGACTCAGAAAATTTCACAAGAGATGCTGTATAGAAAAAAATGTAAGCTAGGCTGACACCACGACACTCTAGCCGGGGCAACAGAGTGAGACTGTCTCAAAAAAAAAAAATGTAGAGTGGATTTCTAATAGATCTGTTACATATTTTATTTCTGTTAACATTAACAACTCTATGGAGTTTGTGTGACAATTCCCATTTTTTTTTTTTTTTTTTTTTTGAGACAGAGTCTCACTCTGTTGCCCGGACTAGAGTGAGTGCTGTGGCGTCAGCCTAGCTCACAGCAACCTCAAACTCCTGGGCTCAGGCAATCCTTCTGCCTCAGCCTCCCAAGTGGCTGGGACTACAGGCACGCGCCACCATGCCCGGCTAATTTTTTTTTTCTATATATTTTTAGTTGGCCAATTAATTTCTTTCTATTTATAGTAGAGACGGGGTCTCGCTCTTGCTCAGGCTGGTTTTGAACTCCTGACCTTGAGTGATCCACCCGCCTCGGCCTCCCAGAGTGCTGGGATTACAGGCGCGAGCCATCGCGCCCGGCTGACAATTCCCATTTTTTACATCTGAGTATATGAGTTGCTCAAGGATACTCAAGTCATAGGCCCAAAAATTCCAGCCCAGATGAGACTCCAAAACTCATGTTCTTCCAAATAAGGATTTAGCCTTGGAATATCTGCCAAAAATTACAAAAATGATTTTAAGAATTCCTAAAAACCAGGTACAGTGCCCCATGCCTATAGTCCCAACACTTTGGGAGGCCAAAGCAGGAGGACTGTTTGAGGCCAAGAATTCTAAACCAGTCGGAGCAACATAGCGAGACCCTATCTCTAAAAAAAAAGAGAAGAGAAAAGAAATAAAAACAAAACAATGATGGCCGGGCGCGGTGGCTCACGCCTGTAATCCTAGCACTCTGGGAGGCTGAGGCAGTCGGATCACTCAAGGTCAGGAGTTCGAAACCAGCCTGAGCAAGTGTGAGACCCCATCTCTACTATAAATAGAAAGAAAGAAATTAATTGGCCAACTAAAGATATATATAGAAAAAATTAGCTGGACATGGTGGCGAATGCCTGTAGTCCCAGCTACGTGGGAGGCTGAGGCAGAAGGATTGCTTGAGCCTAGGAGTTTGAGGTTGCTGTGAGCTAAGCTGACGCCACGGTACTCACTGTAGCCCGGGCAACAGAGTGAGACTCTGTCTCAAAAAAAAAAAAAAAAAAAGTGCTTATAAGCTACAAAATATTATACATATATTTGAAAATTTGCATTGGTTGTATTAAAATATTTCAGTACACATGCATTAAGGATTCAGAAAATTCTGGTCTTTCTGTCTCTGCTTGACATTCTTTCATTGGTAGAGATATCGGTGCTTGATAGAATTTGGTTATGAATCTGTCTGGTCCGGGGCTTTTCTTGGTTGGGAGGTTTTTAAATTACTGCTTCAATTTCGCTGCTCATTATTGGTTTGTTCAGGATTTCTATTTCTTCTTGATTTAGGCTTGGGAGGTTATGTGTTTCCAGGAATTTATCCATTTCCTCTATGTTTTTTAGCTTGAGTGCATAGAGGTTTTCATCGTATTCACAGATGATATTTTGTATTTCTGTGGTATCAGTTGAAATGTCTTCTTTTTCACTTCTGATTGAGCTTATTTGAGTCCTTTCTTTTCTATTTCTGGTTAACCTGGCTAGTGATCTATCGATTTTGTTTATCTTTCCAAGAACCAACTAAGGCAGCCATTTTATTTTTTTATATATTTTAAATATTTTATTTACATTTAGAAATATATACTCTTTACCAGTCTGGGTAGTAGAGAGACTCCATCTCTACAAAAAATGAAAAAATTAGCTGGGCGTGGTGGCATGCCTTTGGTCCCAGCTATTTGGGAGGCTGAGTCAGGAGGATAGCTTGGGCTCAGGAGTTTGAGATTGCAGTGAGCTATGAAAATGCCACTGCACTCTAACCTGGGCAACAGAGCAAGACCCTATCTCAAAAAAAAATGCACTTTTGTAATTTGTACTTCTTGGTTTTTCATGACTATGTAGATCTGTACCTGTTCAATTTAATCACTCTTCCAGAAATTGGCCCTTTAAGTATTTTGAGATATTTTATTATTTGTTTTCTATTCTTTAGGCAAGACTCTTTAGTTCCCTCAGTCTTCACATAGCAAGGTTTCTATTCCATACCTTTTTGATAATGTCTTACATTAACATAGATGTTAATGGTTTAAAGAATATTTTCCAATAATAATAGCAACAGCTAACATTTATTTAAGGCTTAATCTGGACCAGCTGTTCTGAGCACTTTATATATATTACTTCATTTAATCCTCAAAATGACCATGCAAATACATGCTATTTTTATTCCATTTTACATGTAAGGGAACTGAGGCACAGATATTTCACACAACTGGCCAATGGTCATCCAGCTAGTAAATGACAAATGAGGATTATATAAATATGAGATACATATTATCTTAGTTTACTCTTGGTCATTTTTATCACCCTGTCTGGACAAACTATATTTTGTAATGACCCATTCAAACTTAACAGACCATGGTGTGTTACCTTATCTGAGACCATTACCTTGTTCTAGACATATTTTATTAATATTATTAATGTAACCTAAATTTTTATTTTATACTAATATTCTTTTGACTTACAGACAGCAAGACCTCCTAGTTTATTAGTTTTTGTTTTTCTGTAACAGCTGCTAAGTGAGGTACACTCCATCCTGTACTTACATGATGTTGGAATCTCAATGAAGGGCTTGACATTTATCATTAAAATAGTTTCACCCCCTAGTTGCCTTTGATATTTAATTATGGTATCTAAAGATTTAGTTAGCTCTCCCTTTGCTGGGTCAGTGGTCATTTAATAAGCACAGCTTCTTTGCCTTCATCCTAGGAATTGACAAAAAATTATGAAGAGCAAAGCATTGGCAATGAAAAAAAGAGATGGAGAACGTGTAGATTAAAATACATTTGAGAAACAGGCAACAGCAATGTGTGGATCTCATTTAGATCCTGTTTCCAACAAACTTTAAAAAAAAAGCATTTAAGATGATTAGAAATTTGAATTCTGACTAGATGATTCCTGATATTAATAATTGTTCAATTTTTAAAAAAATCATAGTTATAGGCCTCCAGAGTTTTGGAGTAAAACCATGACCTAGTCTAGAAACAGTTTCTGTTTTGCTATCCCTGCTGCCTGTTATGTATATATTGATATAATTTTTTTTTATATTTTTCTGGAAGACTTTTCAGTTGCCACTGCTTTTCTGAAAAATATTTGGTAGAAGTTCTTGGTGAAGCTATCTGAGTTTTGAGTTTTTCTTTGTGACAAGGTTTTAAAATTATAGCTTCAATTTATGTGATAGTTATAGGACTACTAAAGTTTCAAAAATGGCATAATACATGTTTGTTTATTACATTTAGTTCATCATTGTTTAAATCTTTTAGATCTTTGTTGATATTTGACTGCTTGTTCCGTCAATTACTGAGAAAGGTATATCTAATTTTCTGAAATGATGTGGATTTTGTAAGTTTAATAATTAAAAAAATTTTGCATTATATATTTTGAAGCTGTATTACTCTTCTGGAATATGGGTCTTTTTAAAATCAACATAGAATGATCTTTATGTTTAGTAAGGCTTTTGCCATAAAGTCTATTGTAATCTGATATATTGTGATCATCCTACAGAAGTGGAATGAACCTCCTCACCTTCTTAAATGTGGTTTGGATGTTGAGATTGATGATATCATACACATATCAAGAGGTTATGAAGGTTTCTTATTCATACAATGAAGCTTTCTGGGTAGAGCAGGGCAGGATCCCAAGTAGATCTTAAAATGGCTTGAGAGAATAAGACAAAGAAACTGCTTGGTTTTTATTTTATGATTGGGGGTACAATACAATGAGGATTCTAGTGTGTATGCAGGTCAGTTTCTGTGTGGCTTAAATATCTCATTGGCTCCATAAGGGAACAATACAGATAAATAGCTGGTGCTTTATTTAGAATCCCAAGTTATCTTTATTAGTCTGTATCACAAATCACTAAACAATTAATTAAATAAAAATCTTTTTTCCCTGTGTTGTGTATTTTTAGTGATTTATAGTAATTCAGATGAATAATGATACTGTCTTGCAATAGTGTGTTAGCAGAGAAGGTGGTAAGGAGTATTTGGATTCTTGACCTGTTCTGAAAGTATAGACCCCAGAAATGGCTGAGGGATCATATGCAGAATGGGTGGGAGGGAGAGGAATCAAGTATATTTCTAAGATATTTGGTTGAAGAACTGGAAAAATAGTATGTTATTTACTAAGATGAGGAGGACTGAGAGAAGCAGATTCACATGTTACCAGCAAATATGTGTGTGTCTGTATAAAAACACCAATTTTAAGGGTACAACTTGATAAGCTTTGACAAATATATTAATACATAGTTGTGTAAGTACCACCTCAATGAAGATATGGTACATTTCTATCACCCCCCCACACAAATTTACTCGTGCTCCTGGACAGTTTCTCGTGATCCTCTAGCCCCAGGTAACCACTGATATGTTTTATGACAGCATATTTTTGCTTCATTTTGAATTTCATATAGATGGAATCATACAGTATGTAGTCTTCTTGTATGGCTTCTACCATTTATCATAATAACTCTGAAATTCATATTTTTGTATTAGTTTGCTCCTTTTCATTCTTGGTTGGAATATTCCAGTGTATGGATAAGACACAGTTTGTTTATGCATTCACCAGTTAGAGGACATTTGGGTCCAGATTTGAGATCTTTTGAATAAAGCTGTTATGAATATTTGCAACAAATCTTTGTGTGGGCATTTTTTTTATTCTCTTGTGTAATTGCTGGGTTGTTTGGTAATTATGTATTTAACTACAGGAAAATTGAATACTGTTTACCAAAGTGATAGTACCATTTGCAACTTACCAGCAGTGTATAAGAGTTCCCATTACTTCACATCCTCGCCAATACTTGGTATTGTCAGTCTTTTTAACTATTCTGTTTGGATCTTAGTGATATCTTATTATGGTTTTTATTTGTACTTCCCTGATAACTAAGGATGTTGAACATCTTTTTATTTTAGTGTTTGACATTTATATATCTTCTTTTGTGAAGATACATACCTTTTGTTTATTTAAAAAATAGTTTACTTATTATGGTACTGTAAGAATTCTTTATATATTCTGAATATAAGTCCTTTATCTCATATATGTTTTGAAAATATTCTTCCCCATGTGTGCGATACCCTTTCATCTGCTTTAAAAGAAGAGGTTTTTAATTTTGATGAAATATAATTTATTAGTTTTTTAATGTTTGTGCTTTTTGTGTTCTATCTAAAAGATCTTTGTCATGTTCAAGGTCACAAAGATTTTTCTGTGTTTCCTAATAGATGTTTTATATAATAAAAGGCTGAGATTTTTAAAAATTAAATATCCAATTGTTCCAGCATTATTTGTTAAAAATGTATTCTTCTCCCTATTGAATTACTTTGGTATATGTGTTGAAAAATCAATTGGTGATATATGTGTGAGCCAATTTTTGGACTTTATTCTGGTCCACTGGTGTACATTATGCCTACTCCAATGCCACATCCTATTAATTACTATAGCTTTATATATCTGTCAGTGTAAATCCTTCATCTTTTCTTCTATTTTCTAAAAAATGTGGGCTATTATAAGTTCTTCACATTGCCATGCAAAATTTAGAATCAGGTTATCAATTTCTTAAAAAAGCCCTCAAAGATTTTACTTGGCAATGCATTGAATCTGTAAAGGGGAGAATTGAATCCTTAACAATACTGAGTTTTCTCATTTGTGGACATGGTTTATCTCTTCATTTATTTAGGTCTCCTTTGTTTCAGCAATATTTTATATTTTACAATGTACTAGTGTTGCACCTTGTTTGTTAAATTTATTTCTAAGCATTTTATATTTTTTATATTATTGAAATAGTATTGCTGGTAGTTAGAGAATTGATTTTTTAATATTGAATTGATATAAGCAACCTTGCTAAACATGGTTATTAATCCTTGTAGCCTTTTGCCAGACGACTCCTTATTTTCTATGTAGATGATCATATGATGTACTACTCAATGTTGTTTTACTCCTTCCTTTTCAATCTGTGTCCCTTTTACTTATTTTCTTTGTCTTATTGTACTGGTAGGATCTCTAGTACAATACTGAGTAGATGTGGTGAGAACAGACATTCCTACTTTTTTTCTTATTTTAGGAGAGAAATCTTCAGTCTTGTAATTATTATGTTAGTAATGTTTTTAAAGGCCTTTTATCAGATTGAGGAAATTTATTACTGTTTTGTTTAGAGTCTTTTTCATGAATAGAGCTAAGTTTCCTCAAAATAGTTTTCTCACATCTATTGAGAAGATCATTTGCTTTTTATTTATTTTTTTAATATGATAAATGATACTGATTGATTCTCACATGTTAAACCACCATTACATTCTTAGACAAACCTTACTTGGTCATAATGTATTATTCTTTTCATATATTCTAGATTTCATTTGCTAAAATATTGCTAAGGATATTTATGTCTATATTCATAAAAGATAGCAGATTATATGTATATTTTTCTTGAGTGTCTTCGGTTTTGCAATCTGGATAATGGTTAAATGATCTGGAGAATGTTTCATCTTTTCATTGGTAAGAGTTTGTGTGGAAATGGTATTATTACTATCTTAAATGTTTGATAAAGTTCATCCATAAAACTCTCTGGCCCAGGAACTTTTTTCGTGAGAAAGATTTTAACTATGTTTTTATTTTTTTATCGGATGTAGGGATATCTGAGTTCATTCCTGTTGTCAAAAATGACAGTATTTCCTATTTTTTAAAAGCCAAATAGTATTCCATTGTGTATATACAATTGTCCCTTTGTGTATGTGGGGGATTGGTTACAGACTTCTATACCAAAATTTGCATATACTGCATCTGTTCTGTGGAACCTACATATAGGAAAATTTAGTCCTCCCTAAAGGTAGATTTTTGCATCTACAGAATATGATGTTTTCAATCTGCATTTGGTTTGAAAAAATCCATGCATAAATAGACTTGCACAGTTCAAACCCATGTTGTTCAAGTGTATACTGCATGTTCTTTATCCATTCATCTGTTGATGGACGCTTAGGTTGATTCTGTATCTTGGCTATTGAGACAAATTTTATAATGAACTTAGGAATACAGGTATCTTTTTGATGCACTGATTTTATGTTCTTTAGCTATATACTCAGTAGTGGGATTGCTGGATCATATGAGTTCTACTTTTAATTTTTAGAGGAAGCTACATAGTGTATTCCATAATGGCAACACTAATTTACATTCCTACCAACAGTGTACAGACTTTCACTTTTCTCTACATTCTTGCCAATACTTGTTATCTTTTGTCTTTTTGATAATAGCCATTCCAGTAAGTGTGAATATCTCATTGTGGTTTTAATTCACATTTCCCTGATGCTTAGTGATGTTGACTATTTTTTCATATAGCTGTTAGCCATTTGTATGACTTCTTTTGAAAAATGTCTGCTCGGGTCCTTTGCCCATGTTTTAATCAGATTATTTGTTTTCTTGCTATTAAGTTGTTTGAGTTTGTTATATATTTTGGATATTAATCTTTCATCAGATATATGGTTTACAAGTGTATTTTACCATTCTATGGGTGATTTCTTCACATTGTTGATTGTTTCCTTGCTATGCAGAAACCTTTTAGTTTGATGTAATACCATATGTCTACTTATGCTTTTGTTGCCTGTGCTTTGGGGTCATATACAAGAAATCTTAGTCGAACCAATGTCATTAGCTTTTCCATTATGTGTTTTTCTAGCAGTTTTACTATTTCAGGTCTTATATTTAAGTCTTTAATCCATTTTGAGTTGATTTTTTTATATGGTGTGAGATGAAGGTCTGATTTCATTCTTCTGCATGTGGATATCTGTTTTTTCCAGAGTCATTTATTCAAGAGTCTGTCTTTTCCCCATTGTACGTTCTTGACATCTTTATAGAAAATCAGGTGACTGTAAATGTGTGGATTTATTTTGGGGCTCTTTATTCTGTTCCATTGGTCTTGTGTCAGTACCTTGCCTGTATCATACTGTTTTGATTAATGTAGCTTTGTAGTACATTTTGAAGTCAAGTAATGGGATGCCTCCAATTGAATCTGTAGATCACCATTGAATATAGTGTTAAGTGTAGGCTTGTCACATATATGGCCTTTCTTGTGTTGAGGTACATTCTGTGTATACATATGTTTTAGAGTTTTTGTCATGAAGGGATATTGAATTCTGCCAAATGCTTCTTCTGTGTCTAATGAGATGATATATTTTTTTCCTTCATTCTGTTGATGTGGTGTATCATATTTATTGATTTGCATATATTGAGCCATTGTTGCATCCCTGGGATAAATTCCACTTTATCATGGTGAATGATTGTTTTAATGTGCTATTGATTTTCATTTTGTTGAGGATTTTTGCATCTATGTTCATCAAGGATATTGACCTGTAATTTTCTTTTCTTATAGTGCCTTTGCATATGGCTTTGGAATTAGGGTAATGCTGGCCTTGTAAAATGAATTCAGAATTTTTCCCTCCTCTTCCGATTTTTGGAAAAGTTTAAGAAAGATTGGCATTAATTCCTCTTTAAATATTTGAAAGAATTCACCAGTGAAGCCATCTGTTCCTGGGCTTTTCTTTTTGGGAGGTTTTTGATTACTGATTCAATTTCCTTACTCATTGTTGGTCTATTCCTTCACTATTGGTTTATTTCTTCATGATTCAGTCTTGGTAGTTGGTATGTGTTTAGGAATTTATCCATTTCTTTTATGTTATCCAATTTGTTGATGTATACTTGTTCATAGTATGTTCTTATGATCTTTTGTATTCTTGTGGTATCAGTTGTAATGTTTCCTTTTTCATTGCTGATTTTATTTTTGGGTCTGTTCTATTTTTTTTTTTTTTAGTTTAGCTAAATAGTTATCAATTTTGTTTATCTTTTCAAAAAATCAACTTAGTTTTATTGATCTTTTCTATTGTTTTTGTAGTCTCTATTTCATTTATTTCTGCTCTGATCTTTTTATTTACTTTCTTCTACTATCTTTGGGCTCAGTTTTTTTCTCCTTTTTTTAGTTCCTTGAGGTGTAACCTTAGGTCAATTGAGATATTTCTCCTTTATTTGATGTAGGCATTTATTGCTATAAACTCCCCCATTGGAACTGTTTTATTGTATTCCATAAATTTTGGTATGTTGTGTTTAGTTTTCATTTATCTTAAGATATTTTTAATTTTCTTTTTTTCTTCTTTGACTCATTAGCTGTTCAGGAGCATATTTTCTAATTTATACATATTTTTGAATTTTTTTGAAATTTTTCCTCTTATTGATTTCTAGTTTTATACTATCGTCAGAAAAGATGCTTGATATGAACTCAATCTTCTTGAATTGTTAAGAATTCATACTTCTTAACACTTCTTAAATAGTGTTATACTACCTCTAATACAGTATCAGAACCTCATAACAATATACCTGCATTTTTTCTTATTTCCCTTGAACTAATACCATATCTCTATATATGTTATGAACACCATAATAAATTATTATAATATTTGTTTTGAACAGTAGATTATCATTTTAGGAGACAAAAATGAAAGATGACTTCATTTATACTTATTTACATAACTTTTTATAACTTTTTCATACATTCTTCACTCATCTATATAAATCCAAATTCCATCTGTATCACATATTATTTTCATTCAGTCTGAAGAAATTTCATCATCTCTTTAGGGTAAATCTCTGCTTTTTTAGTTCTGGAAAAGTTTTTGTTTCATTTTCATTTTTCAAAAATTTTGCTGAGTTTAGAATTATACTTTGAAAGTTGTTTTTGGTATAGAATTGTAGGTTGGAAGTTTCCCCCTAATCTTAGTAGTTTAAAAATGTGACTCCATTGTCCTCTGACTTACATGGTTTCTGATTAGAAGTAAACTGTCATTCTTATCTTTGTTCTCTTTTTTCTTGGTCTTCATCACTTTATGATATTCGTAGGTGTGGGTTTCTTTATGTCTTCCTTCCCTTTTCTTTGTATTTCATTGAGCTTATTGGTTTTGTAGAATTAAAGATTTCATTAAATTTGGGAAACTATTTCTTCAAACATTATTTCTGTCTACTGAACCATTACCACATATATCAAACTGTTATTCCACTAGATTAGACTGCTTGAGATTGTCATAGAGGTCCCTGATACTCTGTTCATTGTTTTTCAGTCTTGTTTGTGTGCTTTCTTTTGAATAGCTTTTATTTCCAGATCTGAAGTTCACTATTCTTTTCTCTTATAATATCTAATCTTCTGTTAATTCTATTCAGTGTATTTTTCATTTCAGGTATTGTTTTCCATTTTTAGGTATTCCATATTAGTCTTTTTAAAAATCTTCCATCACTCTTCATCATATTCATGTTTTCTTAAATATTATTGAACATATTTGAGCATATTTCTAAGAGGTTTTTAAAACATTCTATTCTGCTAATTCTATCTTTTGTGTCATTTCTGGGTCTCTTTCTATTGATTGGTTTATTTGTCTTGTTACGGATCATATTTTCTTCGCCTTCTGTACTTGTTAATTTTTTAATGCATTTTGGACCTTCATATTTTAAACTTGTTGATTGGATTTTGTTGGATTTCTTTAAGGGGTGTTGGACTTTGTACTGACATGCTGTTAAGTTACCTGTTACCATTTTGAGTAGTTTGGTAATTTGCTCCTAAGGCTTGTTAGAGTAGATCCAGAGCAACTTTTTTTTTTTTTTGAGACAGAGTCTCACTCTGTTGCCCAGGCTGTAGGGTGCCGTGGCATCAGCCTAGCTCACAGCAACCTCAAACTCCTGGGCTCAAGCAATCCTTCTGCCTCAGCCTCCCAAGTAGCTGGGACTACAGGCATGCGCCACCATGCCCGGCTAATTTTTTACATATATTTTTAGTTGTCCACTTAATTTCTTTCTATTTTATAGTAGAGACGGGGTCTCGCTCTTGCTCAGGCTGGTCTTGAACTCCCGGCCTGATTTTATAGTACTAAATGTTCCAGAGATTTTTCCACCCTTCAAATTGCTAAGCACAGTTACTACTCAGTGAATGTTGGTGAATTTATCTAAACTCAATAAGACCACTCTCCTTGCTCTTAAAAAGCATATAGTCAAACGGAGGAGATAATATTCATAGATAAGCTACAAAATAGGCAGAACTGGCTCTAATACAAGACAGTATAAAATGAGTGCTGTTATAAAGGTATAAACAAATTGGGATGAAACATTTGGTGAGTGTGATTAATTCTGAGAAGGTAGTGCATGTTCTGCTTATGAATATGTGTTGGGTTTCTCAAGTTAAGTCTTATTAACGTTGCTATGAAGTTTGGAGAACCAAGAAAGTTTCTTAGCAGGAAGGAAAAACAACTGGATTTGCGCATTGAAGCTAAAGGCTTCAGTTTCATCATCTGCTATTTTATCTGTTGCAAAACGCTCACAAATCATTCTAATATTTCAAAATCTGAGCTTGTTTATCAAACTGGGTACATACAACCCAGTTACCACAATGTCATACAGCAATCCCAGGAGTCAGTATGGCTTGCTTTTTCGAAGTAAATTTTTTTTAGCTCTTTAAAATTACCTTGAAAAATAATTCTTATTTTTTTAATATTTAAATTGTGTTTTTATTGTATTTATAATTTTAATAATTACTTTCCAAATAAGAATCAAGAATATAGTTTGAAATTGCAAAAACGACTTCTTGAAATCATTTCTCTTTTATGATGACAAAGCAGTTTTATTAGAATTTACAGTTTTTTTTTTTTTTTTTTTTTTGAGACAGAGTCTTACTTTGTTGCCCGGGCTAGAGTGAGTGCCATGGCATCAGCCTAGCTCACAGCAACCTCAGACTCCTGGGCTCAAGTGATCCTTCTGCCTCAGCCTCCCAAGTAGCTGGGACTATAGGCATGTGCCACTATGCCCGGCTCATTTTTTCTATATATATCTTAAGTTGGCCAATTAATTTCTATTTATAGTAGAGACGGGGGGGGAGGTCTCATTCTTGCTCAGGCTGGTTTCGAACTCCTGACCTTGAGTGATCCGCCCGCCTCAGCCTCCCAGAGTGCTAGGATAGAATTTACAGTTTTTTTTTTTTTTTTTTTGATACAGAGTCTCACTCTGCTGCCCAGGCTAGAGTGAGTGCCGTGGCGTCAGCCTAGCTCACAGCAACCTCAAACTCCTGGGCTCAAGTGATCCTCCTGCCTCAGCCTCCCGAGTAGCTGGGACTACAAACATGCACCACCATGCCCGGCTAATTTTTTCTATATATTTCTAGTTGGCCAATTAATTTCTTTCTATTTATAGTAGAGACGAGGTCTCGCTCTTGCTCAGGCTGGTTTCGAACTCCTGACCTTGAGCAATCCGCCCGCCTCGGCCTCCCAGAGTGCTGGGATTACAGGCATGAGCCACCGCGCCCGGCCAAATGCAAGTTAATTTTAACTTTGGCCACAAACCAAGAACAAAAAGGTTAAGTGTATTGAATTAATTTTTCAAGCCAAAGTTAAAGGATCTGATGATGATCTGCTGTTTCCAAGGGTCCAATCCCTGTTTTTTTCCATTAGCAGGTGTGATCACAGGCCAGGGTAATGAATGACTTTCTCTATCCTCGGCAAGCCTTCCTGCTTCACAATTGTTTTCTTTTTACACGTTCAAATGCTGCATTCACCTGATAACAAAAATCAAGTGGAACAGGGGACATAACGATGAAAAACAACAGTGCCTCAACCCTTCCCATCTTATCCCACTCCACTCCCATGACCTAGAGGCAACCCCTTAATGTTCTCTGTTTTTAGTTCTTCTGGAAGTTACTTCCGAAATCCCAGCTGAAATGCTCATACTTCTATTTCTTTATATATCAACTTTAATTAATACCAATTTTCTAATAAAAAACATGAAGTGTTTAACTCACACTCCCTCTTCCTTTCCTCTTCCATTGGGATGACTGTCTTCATATTATTTTATATATATTTTATATATTAATTATGTTGGTTACATAAGTAAACCTCTGTTACTACATCTACTTTTGCCAGTGTCTCTGGCGAGAGACGCCAGCTTGTGATTCTTTTCTCTCTCCATAGGAGGCTGAGGCAGAAGGATTGCTTCAGCCCAGGAGTTTGAGGTTGCTGTGAGCTAGGCTGATGCCACGGCACTCTAGCTCGGGCAACACTGTGAGACTTTGTCCCAAAAAAAAAAAAAAAAAAAAAGAAAATCCCTTTCTATTCCATCATCCCTTTCTTCATTTCATTTC
>CAUYRT010029764.1:0-28949 GCA_963574885.1 Lepilemur ruficaudatus
TGACTAAGCAAGGCAACAAATCTTGTCCCATGTTAGGTGGTTTCCAATTCTTTTGCTTTCAACAAAATTGCAAGGAGCTCTAATAAAGCTAAAAGACCATTAAAAATAATTTTTGGCAAATGATTTTTGATGTATAAACCACAAAAACTGAGTGATACTGTTAAACAAGACTCTTTTCACTACTATCTACTTATTTCTATGATGAATGTTTCTCAGTGCTTACATTTATAAAAACAATGGAACTGGGAGGCCGAGGCGAGCGGATCGCTCAAGATCAGGAGTTCGAAACCAGCCTGAGCAAGAGTGAGACCCCCGTCTCTACTATAAATAGAAATACATTAATTGGCCAACTAACTATACATATAGAAAAAATGAGCCGGGCATGGTGGCACATGCCTGTAGTTCCAGCTACTTGGGAGGCTGAAGCAGAAGGATCGCTGGAGCCCAGGAGTTTGAGGTTGCTGTGAGCTAGGCTGACGCCACGGCACTCACTCTAGCCCAGGCAACAGAGTGAGACTCTGTCTCAAAAAAACAAAACAAAACAAAACAAAAAACAAACAAAAAAAAAAACAATGGAACTGATGCAGAACGCTGTCATCAGCAATAACCAAGACATATCCACAAGGCTGAGTGTGGTAGCTCATGCCTGTAATCCTAGCATTCTGGGAGGCTAAGGCAGGAGGATCACATGAGGTCAGGAGTTTGAGATCAGCCTGAGCAAGAGTGAGAGAGCCTATCTCTACCAAAAAATGGAAAGAAAATTAGCCGGGTGTGGTGGTATATGTCTGTAGTCACAGCTACTGGAGAGGCTGATGCAGGAGGAGCACTTGAGCCCAAGAGTTTGAGGGTGCAGTGAGCTATACTGACACCACTGCACTCTAGTCTCAGAGAGTGAGACTGTCTCAAAAAACAAAACAAAAAAAACCAACATATATCCAGACACAAGAACTACTTGGGTGGTTAAGGGAACTTTAAGCATATGAGATGTGATAAAATCTTTCTATGTTTAACCATTTAAAATCAAAACGGATGTTCTTGTTATCTTGATTAACCGAATATTAATAATTATATAATAACTCAATCCACAAAAATTTCATTTCTTGGAGCTCAGAAGCCTTCTAAGGCTCAGAAATTTTTCTTAAACTGATTTCTTGTCCTATGCAAGTGTTTTCTACAACATGCATAGCCGGTACTTTGTAAAACTTGTTTACACTTCAATTGTACATAGTGTTTTATATAAAGAAATATATAGTATTTTTATTAGATACCTTTAAACTTGAATCCGTCTATGAAGCATTGTAAGACAATACAATTCTCTTTTGAATACCATTACAGTTGTACAGAGGTTTTCACTGTTTCTATTTTTCCACCACTGTTACTGACAAGCATGAAACACTGACTTTATCCTATATATAGTCGGCATTTCAAATAAACAGCTTGTATAGGAAAAATATATATCGAGATAAAGTGTTGTGGGTTAAGTGGATTGAAAATGCAAATTTAAAAAGTGAAAACAAAATCAAGACACAAACTTTTTGATCGTTAAAAGAGCTTGTTCATGTTATTATTTTTTAATGTTCCATGACGTATCAAATAACTGGTTTTCAGATTCCATGGATACGCATAAAAGTCTGATATAATAGTTTTATTCTTTGTAATGTCAATATCAAAAGACGATAGAAATTATAGTCTTTGAAACTGTTTAATTTAAACCAATGGGGGGAAAACCTTAGATGGTAATTTAAAACTGTACAAGAGAATATAGAGCTAAAAAACAATTTAGGAATTCTTGGGAGAAAACATAGGGGGAAAGCTTCATGACACTGGATATGGCAATACTTTCTTAGATTTGACATCAAAAGCACAGGCAACAACAAAAAAATAGATAAGCTAGATTTCGTTGAAATCAAAAACTTTCGTGCAAAAAAAGATACTATCAACAGAGTGAAAAGGTGACATACAAAATAGAAAAAAATATTTGCAAATCATATTTCTGATAAGAGGCTGATATCTAGAATATATAAAGAGCTCCTATATTTCAACAAAAAAAGCAAACAATTCAAAACTGAGCAAAGGACTTCAATAGGCATTTCTCCAAAAAAGATATGCAGATTGCAATAAGGACATAAAAAGAAGCTCAATGTTGAGCTGGGTAGCGTGGTTCACGTCTGTAATCCTAGCACTTTGGGAGGCAGGAGGATTGCTTGAGGGCAGGAGTTTGTGACCAGCCTGAGCAACAGCAAGATCCTATCTCTACAAAAAATTTAAAAATTAGCCAGGTGTGGTGATGCGTGCCTAAAGCCCTAGCTACTCCGGAGGCTGAGCCAGAAGGATCGCTTCAGCCTGGGAGTTGGAGGTTACAAGCAAGCTATGATCGCTGCCACTGCACTCCATTCAGAGTGACAGAATGAGAAGCTGTCTCTAAAAAATAAATAAATAACATCACAGCTGTAATACAGACTTACAAAATGTACTCATCCAAACTTAAGGTTTCTTGAAAGCTTGAAGAGTAGCAAATTCTAATGCACAATGGTATACATGCTATACCAAGTATAGTTGCGACACACTTCTTTAGCTTCATCTTTAAAACAAAAGAGTGGTGAATTTCTCACCGTCAACCTATTCCACAAACTCCAGCAAGTTGGTTTCCACTTCTACAGCAATTTCAGTAGATCCACAACTGTCTCCCAATAGCTAAATCCAATGGCCTTTTCTCTACCTCATTGATTCTATGGAATTGATCACTTCTTTTTTTAAAAACTGTTATTTGCATTTATTTTATGTTGCATCTAGTTTTTGTTTCTTCAGTTTCTTCTAGGATATCTTTTTATTCTGTGCAGCCTCCACTTCTGATTTTCGAACAATTTGTTCCTTTTCAATGAGGATCATCTCAATGTGGAAGGGGAAGCTCATGTGTAGGTTAATCTGACCATGAGCTCTGTTAAGTTCTGAGATGCATCTTGGGTGCTTCGTTCACCTGGATGTGCACAATGACCACAGAATCTACACCTAAACCCTTAAGCTCAGCATTACCATTTGCATTTTTAAACATGTGCAGCAAAAATTCAGCACTTTTTGGGCCACTGATCTTGTGTCCAGCCCCACTATTTGGCCTGGGCATACCTACCAACTCCACCATTTAACGTTAGATACACATTGTTTCTTTAAAGTGACATCTTTCAGATACTTGGTGGTTTTTCCTATATGCATACCCTTGATGTCCTGTGCAGTTTCTTAAACTTCGTGAACACGAAGATTTGAACCTCTTGACTTGCATGATTTTCTGGGGTGTTCTGGGTCAAGTGAATAGCAAATCATTTTCACAAATCACCTGAGGCCACTTACAGGAAAAGACTTCCTTCTTTAAATGCCTTGATTCCTTGGTTTACATGATACTTTTGGATATATGATTCAACTTCTTCTCATCTTTAGAATACAGCCATTGCTTCAGATCTTCTCCTTAACTCTTTTTGTGTTTGCTATTTTTTTATTTGTCCTCAAAGATAAATAGTCCTAACCTCTTAGCAACTCTGGCATAATACTCCCAATGGTCTAATGTTCACTGCTTTAGCTGGAAACACTGTCTTTTGTCCCTGTATCCAAACAACTCTCAGAACCCTTGCTCTATTAGTTGATATTTTTCTCTCCATTCCTACGACTACCACCTTAACTTAAACTCTATTTTTCTCTGTTTTGGTCTATGTGGATATAATGTATTCATTAAGAACCCAAACTCTGGAAATAGAGTGCCTAGGTTTGATTCTTGGCACATCACTTAGAGCTGTGTAATCTTGTGCAAGTTACACAGGTCTCTAAGTCTTAGTTTCCGTATCTGTAATGAGGATGGTAATAGTTACTTAGTAGGGCAAATGTATGTGTGTCTATTAGGTACTGTGCTGGCACATAGCAACTGTTATGTAAGTGGTAGCTATTACTATTATGATCTTAACTGGTCTCCCAAGCTCTAGATTTGTTGACTATAATCCATCTTAAACACTATTTCATCAGATCCTTGTTCTAGCTCTTCACTGCTTCCTAAATAAAGTTTAAATCTAAAATCAAGGGTCTTTTCTTGCTTAGGCTTGCATACAGAGCTGCCATGTCACCCAACTACAGGGAGCACCATTGATTGTCACTATCAAAATTTCCCTATCCATGCTTTGTGATAATTCATTGAGCTGCATACTTTTCATTTTTCTGTGTTGTTATGCTTTTTAAAAATTTTTGCTGGGTGTAGTGGCTCATGTTTCTAATCCCAGCACTATGGGATGCCAAGGCAGGAGGATAACTTGAGGCCAGGAATTCAAGACCAGCCTGGGCAACATAGTAAGACCTTGTCTCTACAAAAAAACTTAAAAAAAATAAGCCAGGCACAGTGGCTTATGACTGTAGTCCTAGCTACTCAAGAGGCTAAGGCAAGAGGATCACTTTACCCAGAAGTTGGAGGTGGCAGTGAATTGTGATCACATCACTACAGTCCAGCCTGGGTGGCAGAGCAAGACCCTGTCTCTAAAAAAATAAAAATAAAAAAGTTTTTAAAAGTTTACGAAAATCTCCCATATACTATACACATCAGTGTTAAGTCTGGAGTATCCTTCTGGACTTAAATATATATACAATTTTTTTAAAAAAAGTATCTTCTATATACTACGCCATGTTTTTATTTTACCTAACAACATATGGAAGGATAAAAATGTTGGTAAACTCAACCCAAAAGTAATGTACAATCATCACGAAAAAACCCTACTATCCATCCTCAAGTGATTCTTCAGCATGAGAAACAACCATAAATTAACAGAAATCAAAGCGCCTCAGACCTGTGAAAGTACAGAAATAGTCAATGGCTACTCTGACTTTGGAGGAAAAAGAAATCACAGAAAAGGCATCCAAACTCCTAAGGTTAGTAAGATGAAAATAAATGTTTAAAAAACAACAATAAAAAACCAAAGTTAAAGCAACATAGACAAGCACAGTGGCTCACCCCTGTAATCCTAGCATTCTGGGAGGCCGAGGCGGGAGGATCATTTGAGTTCAGGAGTTTGAGACCAGCCTGAGCAAGAGCGAGACCCCGTCTCTACTAAAAAAATAGAAAGAAATTAGCTGGACAACAAAAAAATATATATGTAAAAAAAAAAATTAGCCGAACATGGTGGCACATGCCTGTAGTCCCAGCTACTCGGGAGGCTGAGGCAGGAGGATCGCTTGAGCCCAGGAGTTTGAGGTTGCCGTGAGGTAGACTGATGCCACGGCACTCTAGGCCGGGCAACAGAGTGAGACTCTATCTCAAAAAATAAAAAAAAAACATGACCACAATATTCAGAGTACCCATACAAGTCAGAAAAAAAAAAACCCAAAACACAAATCCATAAGGCCAGCTGAATGAGATAATATTCAAAATGCAAAAGTAGAATGTAGTTAATAAATACGTGGCTATAGGTAACTTCATAACTTGAAGGTCAGCTGCTAAGATTAGACTAGGAAAGTTTCAAGTTAATGAATCAGTATGAATACATTTAACTACCTGCAAAAGTAATCCACCTTAAGAAATGCTCTGTGAATAAATTTGTGCCTGAAGAGACTAGGAAATATCCAAATACAATCAAGGGGATCAAAGAGTGTCATCTCTGAAATGTATGACTGATGTTAAAAATAAATAAATAAATAAAACAAGGTATAATCCAATGAAATGTATGGAATGTAAAGACCCTAAATTAGAAAGTATTCCAATCACAAAGGTATGTTTCATTTTTGGTATTGATGGGCTTTTGTCAGTGTGAATATATTACCCCTGAGGATTATCCATTTCTCTTAATCCAATCCCATGCTCACTAAGTAACACTCTGATTATAATTTCGTCAACACAGGAGCCTTGAGAAAAGAGGCGTACAGAAAAGAGGTGCATGTTGTCTCAAAAATGTATTATCACTACTTGGAACCCTGGCATAGAACAAAAAATCCTTCCCACCCTATAACATCCAGTTGAGTGCATTCTAATTGCTCAAGCACCAAATACCACTAATCTGGCATTTATGGCAAATAGTCTCTGTATATTGCTGTGTTCGGTCTACTCTGCTAGACTAAGTTCCCTAAGTTTCCCTCAGAGCAAAGATAATCAACAACAAATATTACACATTTACTACATGTTCTAGGTGTTAGGAATACATTGCTGAACAAAATGTCAAAATACAAGTCCCTACAGTTACATTCTAATTGAGGAGAAATAAAAATATAAAAAATCAGGAAATTACGGATTATATTAGAAGGTAATAAGTGCTAGGAGAACATAAAGCAGGAAAAAGGGGTATGTCAAGGGGAGTGGACTGTAATTTTAATACAATGTTTAATACAATGTAAGCATCATTGAAAAGGTTAAATGTTAGCAAAGACTTTAAGGAGATAGACTCCTAAATTTCAATCATATTTCTACAGCTTACTACAAGGTAAATTTGGGCAAGTTATTTAAGTCTCTGTGTCTTCTCATCTGCAAAACAAGGATAATCATGCCTACCTTGTAAGGTTATGAGAATTGAGTTAGCATTTGTACAACTCTTAAAACGTATTAAGTACTACAAGTTCTGAGATTTTTGTCTTTTTTTTTTTTTTTTTTGAGACAGAGTCTCACTGTGTTGCCCGGGCTAGAGTGCCATGGCGTCAGCCTAGATCACAGCAACCTCAAACTCCTGGTCTCAAGTGATCCTCCTGCCTCAGCCTCCAGAGTAGCTGGGACTACAGGCATGCGCCACCACTACTTTTTATAAAGATGGGATCTCACCTTAATCCAATATTTTTGATCCATAGTTGGTTAAATTGGTGTGCAGAACCCACCAACAGAGGGCCAACTGTGTACACACACACACACACACACACACACACACATACATGTCCTATTGGTTCTATTTCTATAGTTCTCTATGGAGAACTGTGACTAATACACTGCTCAATACGTTTTACAAAGCCAACATAATCCTGAAAACAAAATCTATTGTGAATATGTGGCAAAATTCTATATAAAATACTAGCAAATTTAATCAAGAATTATATTAAAATACTACTACAACATGGCCAATGTGTTTTTTACAAAAACACAACAAAATTTCAATATCAGAAAATCTATTGCCATGATTCAGCACATTAATTGGTAAAACTAAAAATATGTTTATCTCTATATGTGCCTGTGATGGTTAATTTTACGTGTCAACTTGAGTGGGCCATGAGGGCCCCAGTTAAACATAGTTTCTGGTGTGTTTATGAGAGCGTATCTGGATGAGATTACCGTTTGAATCAGTGGACTCCTAGATCGCCCTCTCCAATGTGGGTGAGCATACATAAGCCACTGAAGGCCTGAATGGAATAAATGGTGGAGAAAGGAGGAATTCACTCCTTTTTATCTTGCCTCACAGCTTGAACTGGGACGTCTTCTATCATCTGCTGCCCTCAAACTGGGATTTATATCATCAGTTCCCCTGGTTCTCAGGCCTTTGGACACAGATTCAATTACAACCCAGCCTCTCCGGGGTCTCCAGCTTGTAGACAGCAGATCATGGGACTTCTCAGTCTCCGTAATTGCATGAATCAATTCCTCATGCTAAATCTCATCATGTATATATGTATCCTATGGGTTCTTTTTCTCTGATGAATTCTGACTAATACAAACAGTAAATTTTATATTTTTGTGTGTTTAACAACAATTTAAAAAAACCTTTTTTATTAAATAAATTCCCGTCCCACTGGATATGTGCGATGTAATAAAATGGTTATCGTTTTGAGACACTAAGTTTCACAGTCATTTGTTAAGCAGCAGTAAGCCAGGACAAAACATGTTTAAGAATAAATTTAGCAAGAAATGTACCAAACCTATACATAGAAAACTACCAAACTCTACTAGTGGAAATAAAATGTCTTAGATAAGATGGGAGATATACTATGCTCCTGGATAGAAATGTTCAAAATTGTAAAAATGGCAATTATCCTCCAAATTAATCTATAAATTTAGTACAATTTAAATTAAGACCCCAATAAAATTATCATTTGAAACTAACAAATTCATTCTAGAAAAATAAATAGTAGAAATATTCAAAAAATTTGGGAAACTGTCATGTTAGGGTTTCCAGAGAGACAGAATCAATAGGATATATAGAGATGCAGATATTTGAGGGGGGATTTATTAGGGGAATTAGCTCAGGAGATTATGGAGTCTGAGAAGTCCCACGATATGCCATTTGCAAGTTGGAGAGCAAGAGAGGCTGATCACATGGCTCAGTCCAAGTCCAAAAGCCTGGGAACCCAGGGACTGCTGGTGCAGTTCCCAGAGTCCAAAGGCCAGAGAACTTAGAGTTCTGATGTCCCAAACTGGGACTCCTCCAGAAGAAAGAGAGAGAATTTGCCTTTCCTCTGCCCTTTTGTTCTATCTGGGCCCTCAGCCAATTGGATGAGAGGAGATCTTCCTCACTCAGTTCACTAATTCAAATGCTAATCTCTTTTGGAAATACTCTAGCAGACAAACCCAGAAATAATGCTTACCAGGTATCTGGGGAGCCATTAATCTAGGCAAAATGACATCCAAAATTAACCATTACAAATGTTTGCACTACCAGATACCAAAACACCTTATAAATCTACAATAAATTTTAGTCTGGAGCTAGTGTTAGAATAGCCAGCTGGATCAATGGAATTGATTAGAAATAGATTTCTAACATGTGTCATTATGTGTATGTATGATAAATGTGGCATTTCAAATCAGTGCTGAAAAAATAAGTACCATTTATCATAAATAAATACATAATAATTAGTTTAAAATTTTTTAATAGATACTTGCATCATATCAGACACCAAAAGAAATTCCAGATGTATTAAGGATTTAATATTTTTCAAAAATAAAATATGGAGGAGTACTTTTCCTAATCTTGGAGTAAGGAAGGGCTTTTTACACAGGCACCAAGTCCAACGACCACACAGCACTGCTCCAAGGGGGCCTCAGCTTGTCCCTGTCCACAGCCACGGCTGATTGGTTGCCCTAGTCTCCCAAAAATCAAGGAGGCAGCCATGTACTGCCAAGGGCTGGGTGGCTTCAAGAGCACTAAGGAGCAACTCTGCCTGGACCTGCACCAGATGGGCCACTTTGGCAAATTTGGGTAATTTTTCCAAGCCTAAGTTTCCTCATCTGAAAAATGGAGCACCAATGCCCTGCACGCAATCATTGAGATAATACATGTAAAATTGCCTCTCACTATTTATTGTCTTACCCCCAAATCCCACCCGCCTTTGCTGATACACGGACTGATTTTTATCTTGCCTTCACTCCACCATGAAAAATGAGTCCCTGAAAAGAGGGAGCACAGACGTCACAACCTTTCCTAAGGGCAGGTTTTGTTGGGAGTGGGGGATGCTGTTGTAGGTGGATAGCTGCTTAGGTTTACCCAAGGAGGCCACAATGGAATCAGAAATAAAGATCAGAATGTGATCTCGGAAGATAAACTGGTGCCCCAGCTGCCCCACACTCATCTTTGCCCCGCCCCGGGGCTGCCTGGCCTGGCTCCAGCCCTAATCTGCAACGGCCATCTATCTGCTCTTGCACTCTGATGGGTTTTCCTCTCTCTCTCTCTCTCTCTCTCCATTCTTTTTTTTCCTTTTTAATTCATTGCCTTATATTTATTTTTTAACTTATTTTTTAACTTTTTACTTTGAAATAATTACAAATTCACAGCAAGTTGCAAAGATAGTACAGAGAGGTCTCTCATACCCTTCACCCAGTTTCTACTCTTACATAATTATAGTACAATACCAAAACCAGAATTTGGCTTTGGTATAATGTCCACGTATAGTTCTGTGTCATTTTATCACATGCGTAGATTTGTATAACTGCTACTTCAATCAAGACACAGAACTGTTCCATCACCACAAAGATCTCCCTCAGGCTACCCCTGTGGAGTCACACCCAGCCCTCCACTATCCCAAATCCCTGACAACCATTAAATTGTTCTCCAAAGATATAATTTTGTCAGTTTAAGAATGATATATAAATGGAATCATACAATATGTAGCCTTTTGAGATTGGCTGTTTACACTTGCTTAATTCTCTGGAGATTCATCAGGTTCTTGGGTGTATCAACAGTTTATTCCTTTTTATTGCAGAGTGGTATCCCATGGTGTGAGTGTACCATGGTTTATTTAACCATTCAACTGTTAAGGAACATTTTGCTTATTATTGGCTATTGCAAACAAAGCTTCTATGGACAGTCATGTGCAGATTTTTATTTGGATATCAGTTTTCATTTCTCTGGTTAGAAACCCAGGAGGCAATTAAGTTGTATAGGTTATATGGCAAGCGTATGTTTAATTTTTTAAAGAAACTGCCAAATTATTTTCCAGAGTGGTTGTACCATGTTATATTTCCACCAGCGATATATGAAAGATCCAATTTCTCCATATCTTCACCAGCATTTAATGTTATACTATTTTTTATTTTAGCTGTTCTAATAGGTGCATATTGATATCTCATCATAGGCCTTATTTGCATTTCCCTGGTGGCTAGTGATGCTGAACACCGTTTCATGTGCTTATTCGCCATCTGTGTTTCCTCTTTAGTGAAATGTCTCATCTTTTGTTTATTTTCTAATAAGATTGCTTGTTTTTTATACTGTTGCGTTTTGAGAGTTCTTTCTATTTTCTAGGTATGAGTCCTTTATCAGCCCCTCAAGGACTTCCACCTCCTAATCTCCAGAACCTGAGAGTATGTTTCTTTGTATAGCAAAAGAGACTTTGCAGATGTGATTATGTTAAGGATCTTGAGATGGGGAGATTATCCCAGATTATCTGAGTGAGGCCAATGTAATCACAAGCATCCTTTCTTTTTTTTTTTTCTTTCTTTTTTTTTCCAATAACAGGGTGCACGGTGAGAAACACAAACATCCTTGTAAGAGAGAGGTGGGAGGCTCAGGGACAGAATAGGAAATGTGACAATAGAAACAGAGATTAGAGTGATTTGAAGGAGACACCAGCCAAGGCATGTGGACAGCCTCTAAAAGCTTATAAAGAAAGGAAATGGATGCTCCTCTGAAGCCTCAAGAAGGAATCCAGTCTGCTGACACCTTGATTTTAAATTTCAGACCCCAGAACTGTGAGAATAAATTTGTGATGTTTTAAGCCACTAAGCTTGTGGTAATTTGTTAGAGGAAACTAATGGGTGGTTTATAAATCTTTTCTCCCAGTCTGTAGCTTGTCTTTTCATCCTCTTAAAAAGTATCTTCCCAAAGCAAAAGTTTTTAATTTTGGCGATGTCTAATTTATGGATTTTTCTTTTACGAATTGTGCTTTTGGTATCATGTCTAAGAACTCTTCCCCAAACCCTAGGTTCTGAGTATTACATTTTAGATTTAAGTCTATGATATTTTCTTTTTCAGATAAGGTCACACTGGGTAGAGTGCTGTGGTATCATCATAGGTCCCTGCAACCTCAAGCTCCTGGGCTCAAGTGATCCTCCCACCTCAGCCTCCTGAGTAGCTGGGACTATAGGCATGGGCCACAACACTTGGCTAACTTTTTCTATCTTTGGTAGAAATGGGGTCTCGCTCTTGCTCAGGCTAGTCTCAAACTCCAGAGCTCTAGCAGTCCTCCTATCTTGACCTCCCAGAGTGCTAGGATTACAGGCATGCCCAGCCTTATGATCTATCAATATTTGGTGCTAATTTTTGTATATATGTGAGATTTAGCTCAAGTTTTGCTTTTTGTTTTGCCCAATCGTTCTACGATTTGAATTGAATTCAAATTCAAATTCAATTCCTCCATCGAATTGCCTTTGTACCTTTTCAAAGATCAGTTGATTGTAATTGTGTGGGACTATTGCTAGATTCTCTATTCTGTCCCATTGACCTATGCATCTTTTATATTTGCCGAATACTGTATGAATTCACTCTTGCTGAAATTTCAACAATGTAGATGAAACCAAGTCCCGCTTGAACATTTTGCCCATCCTGTTCCCTTCTGAAGCAACTTAATTATGGGCAGTTTGTGTGTATCCTACAGATCTTTTTCAATACATTTATATACTTCATATGTACATATACTTGTAGAACCACATGGTAGTTTTGTTTGTAGCATGACCATCACCAGGGTCATACTATTAATATAAGATAAAAATATTTCCATTTTATTTCTTTATAATTCCACATAACCACCCAGTGATGAACATATAGGCTATCACAGTTCTTTGTTATGATAAATAATGCTGCCAAGTATGTACATGTATTAATACATAAACCTTTGCAAACTCGAGCCTGTGTTCCAGTGGAAAGGCCTCCTATCAGTGCCCTGTGAATCAAAGGAATGCCCATGCACATTTTACTCATATACCACCACCCAGCCTCCAAAAAGTTAGGCCAGTTAATGCTTTCATCAACTGTGGACGACGATGCTTTTTTCCCCATACCTCACCAGCACTGGAAATGTTTAATTATTGTCACTTTAATAATCTTTATCAAATAAAAATTTGTTATTAATATATTTAATAATCCTTAGGGATTATCACTCTGATGGATAAAAAGTACAGTGTATCCTTTGAGTTGGCATTTCCATGATTATTACTGAGGCTGAAAGCACTTTTCACAAGTTTACTGGACGTTTGTATCTCTTCTTTTCTTTTGTGACTTACCTAATCGAATAAATTGCTTCTGTTTTATGTGGGCTATTTGTCTCTTTGTTATTGATGTGTAGGGGTTCTGGATGTTAATTAGAATTCATAGATGTGGCAAATATTTTCTCCCAGCCTATTGCTTGTCTTTTAACTTTGTGATGTCATTTATCCACCAAAGTTCTACATAGAAAGTTCATCACTTGTGTTATAGCTCTGGATTTTTGTACCATATTTAAGAAAGGATGGTTTCTTTTACCTACTCGCCGGGGCCCCACACCTAGCATCCACCCCAGGTCTCTGCCATCCCTACCTCCTGGCCTTCATTGCTGCCCAACCCGTCCCTGCACCCATTAGTCCCAGCTCAGACTCCTTCATCCTTCACCTCACAGACATCCCTAATACAGCCCAGATTTGGGGCAGGCCCATCCCCCTACATTACCATATCATTCTAGTGAAATTAAATCTGACCCAGCGCCCCACTATTAGGTATACCTACCACATTTGTGTTCCACACGGGAAGGCCACTTGCCTGGACAGGGAGAGGGAGTGGGTGTGGGTCTCAACTCCTTGAGGAAACTGCACACTTCCGGCCCCTCCCGGTCTTGGGACATCTTCCCAGACCTCCCTCCATTGTCTTGCCAGTTCCCGCCATTCTCTTCCCTTGGGGTGAGTCCACATAATCTCTGCTTCATTGGCCTTTAGAACCTTGTGCAGGCCATTCCTTTCTCAAGTGGCCCAATGGGATGCTAAAACCCACCAGATTTCCTGACCACCAACACTGCACCTGTCACCCAGAACACGATTTGTATAAAGGGATTCATCAACCTCGTAAATAAAATAAACACAAAAATACCCTCATACAAATGTCAGGCGAATAAGGCCATCTCTGGAAAATGTGGCTGTTTTTATTAAGCCGCAAAAGCAGCATCTTTACTAGACACACAAAGCTTCACGGCAAATCCGTAGGTGCCCCCTCACCCCCACCCCACCCACCACCCGCTTCCAACCAGATGGCTGCCCCTGAGCCCCTCCTTTTTAGAAATCCTACAGGTGCTACTGAGGATAGGAAGCAAGGCAGATGAATGGCTCTCCAGCCACGGCTCTTCCCATCTCTCATGCCCAGCTCCCCTGCCACGACTGGGTCCTCCCCTCTGCCTACAGGCTCAGAGAGCTGAGGGAGCCCTCGGAGCTCAGGGAGTTTCTAGGTCACCCTCGCTAGGCTGCCTGCCTGGCCCACCCTCACGCAGGCCCAATTCTTGGCCTCCCCAAGCCAAGAGAGCACAGACTGATGGTCCGGGGCAGGTCTGGGCAAGCGGGGCGTGGAGGGTTTGGTATACTATAGGTTAAGCCTCACAACAGGGTCTGATGACTCGGGGCAATTTCTTGAGCCCACGTTGTCAATGTGGGCAGGAATTGTGGCTGAGGGGTGTTCGGGAGCAGCTATGGGGCAGTATGGGGTGGAAATGCACCCAAGGCCGGCCCCTACTGGGCTCAGGAGGTCCACGGGCCACTCGGAGCAAAGGGAAGCTTGAGACCCAAGAGCGCCACCCTCGCGCGCGTCAACCGGCTCCGGCGTTGTGGATTCGCTAAGGATTGCGGAGCCCCCCGAAGGTGAAATGGGGCCCTCTGGTGGCTGACCGAGGAGGTAGCCTCGAGAGGAGTGACCCCAGTGACTTAGGTCGCGTGGAGCGCCGGCTGCAGGCCCCGCAGCGGCGTCGCACACCCCGTGGGACCCCGGGGGCGCCACTCGCACACGCTCCCACGCGGACGGTGCCCCTTGGAGCTCTGCCTGTGCCCGCTCTGCTTGTGCCCACAGCCCCCTGGAGGAGCCCGTGGATCATGAAAGAGGTGGCGAAGGGGCCTTCTGGACCTAGGGCGTGTGCCCCGGACAAAGGGCACAGAGGGGCGTGGCACGTTCGGTCTGCACCGAGCAAAAAGTGCGGGGGGCAGCGGCAGGAGACGAGAATGGAAAAGGAGGGTGGGAATAGCTGTGAAGGGTCCCCAGAGCCTTGCTAAGGAGTTGGGACTTTATCCTGCGCCGGGCATTTCAAAGCTAAGTAGCTTACAGATGTGCCAGCAGTATTTTAAGCAATTTGGGGCGTGGATACCTTCAAAAGGAGCTTGCTCGCCCACAGACCCCACTGCTCCCTATAGTCTGTAATTAACCCCAGCTGCAGCCATTGCGTCACTTCCCTGGCCCTGAGGCACTTGCGTTTGTGACCCTGCAAGGTCGCGCTTGACCTTGCGTGGCATGACTGCCAGTGGCAGGAGGGGTGTGTTGCCAGCCTGCAGTCTTTCTCACTGGATGATTTGGGGGTGCCCCTCGCCCCATCATCAGCAGTATATGACGACTTGAGGCTCCCAGGCTCCAGAGGAAAGGCTGCCGCCCTGGTCCCTACAGGGCACCCAGACACAGAACTGCACGTTACTGTCCTTGCTTTTCTCCTGTCCTTGCTTCGGATGGGCACTATCTGTGCTGCCCCTCTTTCAGGGATTCCGTCATCCTCCTCCCAGGATTCCATTCTCTGTGACTCTGTCCTCCCTCAAGGAAATAGAGGGAGAGCAGACCTCTTCTCTCGGGCAGGACTGGAGGAAGCCCGAGGAACTCAACCCCAGCCTACAGGCAACTATAAGCAGATTCCAGGTACGCCAGTGCTCGGGTCCTGGCTACTATGCCGAAGACCAGAGACCTTAGACGGGGAAACGAGTGCCATCTGGTGGTTATTTTTGCAGTGGCAGCAGAGAACTGGAACACTTTCACAGTTTGCTCCGACTCTGTCCCAGGACCTTGAATGAAGCAGGAAAAACTTAAGAGAGTAGTGTAGCACCTCAGGGCCACACCAGGCCAGAAACAGCCATAAACGGAAATGCTAAAAGAAGTTCTTCAGTGTAACGGAATTCAACTTGTACTCCCTAAATCTATTAAAAATTTTTAAAGAAAAGGAAAATGTTTAAAGTTCTTCAAAGAAGGAAAATGATATAAATCAGAAACCCTGATCCGGATGAAGAAACAAAAGGTATTATAGAAGTACTAAATAAAGGTAAAATGAAATCTTCTTTTCTTATTCTTAACTGATCTGCTATATAACCGTTCAAAGCTGTAATGGCAACAGTGCATATGGCAATTACAGCATATGGTAAGTGAGCTGAATAACAGCAGTGTCATAAGGAACAGGAAGGAGGAATTGTGAACACTGTTACAAAGCACCTGCACTACTTGTAGTACTTGTGAATTGGTACAGTGTTATTTAAAGGTGGATGTAGCCAGACACAGAAGGACAAACATTGTATGATTCCATTTAAGGGTAACTAGAGTAAGCAAATTTATAGAAAGTAAAATAGAGGTTATAGTGGCGAGGATGAGGGAAGAATGTGGAATTATTGTCTAATGGGTACAGAGTTTCTGTTTAAAATAATTAAAAAGTTATAGAAATAGTGGTGATGTTTATACAACATTGTGAGTGTACTTACTGCCACTGAATTGTACACTTAAAAATGGTTAAAATGAGCTGGGTGAGGTGGCTCATGCCTGTAATCTTAGCACTTTGGAAAGCCAAAGCAGGAGCCTCATTTCAGTCCAGGAGTTTGAGACCAGCCCAGGCAATATAGCAAGACCCCTGTCTCTACAAAAAAAAAAAAAAAAAAAATTAGCCAGGCCTGGTGGCACATAACTGTAGTTGCAGCTACTCAGCAGGCTGAGGCAGAAGAATCCCCTAAGGTCAGAAATTCAAGGTTGCAGTGAGCTATGATTGCACCACTGCACTCCAGCCTGGGCAACAGAGGAATACCCTATCTTTAAAAAAAAAAGTAACTGGGCAGAGGTAGGAGTATGGCTTGAGGCCAGGAGTTCGGGACCAGCCTCAGCAACATAGTGAGACCCCATCTCTACAAAAAGTAAACATTAGCTGGGCATAGCGACATGCGCTGCAGTCCCAGCTACTTGGAAAGCTGAGGCAGGAGGATCTCTTGAGCCGAGGAGTTTGAGGTTACAGTGAGCTATAACACCACTGCACTCCAGCTCAGACAACAGAGCAAGACCTTGTTTCATTAAAAAAAAAAAACCCACTCACACACACACACACACACACACACAAATGAAAGAATGAAGAAAGATAGACCATGCCAAAACCGATCAAAAGAAAACTGAAATAGCTATATTTAATTTCAGACAAAGCAGACTTCAGAACAAGGAAAATATCGTGGATAAAGAGGGCAGTATGAAATGATGAAAGAGTCAATTCTCCAAAAGGATACAACAATCCTTAACCCACATACACCTAACAACAGAGCATCAAAATATGTGAGGCAAAAACTGATGGAACTGCAATGAGAAATAGACGAATTGACCATTTTAGGTGGAGGCTTCGACACCCCTGCACCAGTAATTGACCCATCCATCAGGCAAAAAATCATTAAGGATATAGTTGAACTGATAGCACCATCAATCGATTGTACCTGATTGTCCTTTATAGAATATTTCACCCAACAAAAGCAGAATACACATTCTTCTCAAGCTCACGTGTAACATTCGCCAAGATAAACCATATTCAGGGCCACAAAACATGCCTCAACAAATTTTCTAGAATAGAAAGCATACAAACTATGTCCTTAGACCACAACAGAATTAAACTAAAAACCAGTAACAGAAAAACAGCCAAAAATCCCAAAACATTTGGAAATTAAACAATATAATTCTAAATATTCAAAATAAATAGATCAAAGAAGAGATCTCAAGAGAAATTTTTAAGTGCCTTGAACTAAATGAAAATGAAAACACAACTTATCCACATTTGTGGGATGCAATGAAAACAGTGGGCCAGGTGCAATGGCTTATGCCTATAATCCCAGCACTTTGGGAGGCCAAGATGGGAGGATTGCTTGAGGCCAGGAGTTCAAGACCAGCCCAGGTAAACATAGCACATAGCAACACTTCATCTCTACAAAAAATTTTTTAAAAAATTGGTTGGGTGTGGTGGCTCACACCTGTAATCCTAGCACTTGGGAGGCCAAGGCGGGAGGATTACTTGAGATCAGGAGTTCAAGACTGGCCTGACAAAGAGTGAGACCCCATCTCTACAAAAAATAGAAAAATTAGTTGAGCATGGTGGTATATACCTGTAGTCCCAGCTATTTGGGCAGTTGAGGCAGGAGGATCACTGGAGCCCAGGAATTTGAAGTTACTGTGAGCTATGATGATACCACTGCATTCTATCTCAGGCAACAGAGACTCTGTCTCCATTAAAAAATTTTAAAAATTAAAAATAAATAAATAAATAAACACAAATAAATAAAATTAGTCAGGCAAGCTCATGCCTGTGGTTGTAGCTCCTTGGGTGGCTGAGGCAGGAGGATCACTTGAGCCTAGGAGTTCAAAGTTGCAGTGAGTTATGATCCTAACATTGCACAAAAAGCAGTGCTTAAACAGAAATTTATAGAATTGGGTACATTGAATATAAGTAGAAAATATAATAGAAAAGACAAAAGATCTGAAATTCACTAACATCAGCTTCTATTTTATGAAACTAGAAGAAGAAGAGCAATATCAGCCTAAGCAAGAAAAGAAATAATAAAAATTAGAGCAGAAATCAATAAAACTGAAAACAAGAAACCAGTACAAAAAAAGTTAATGAAACCAAAAGCTGGTTCTTTGAAAAGACCAGTCACATTAATAAACCTCTAGATAGGCTAACCAGGAAAAACAGAAAAAAGACAAAAATTACTAATAGTAGAAATAAAAGAAGGGTCATCACTGCTGAGACCAAGGACATTAAAAAGATAAGGGAATATTCTGAACAATCCTATGCCCACAAATTTGATGATATAAATGAAATACACCAATTCCTTGAAAGACATAAACTAACAGAACTCACAAGGAGAAATGCATAATCCAAATAGGCCTATGTTTATTAAAGAAATTGAATTAATAATAACTTTCCATTAAAAAAAATTACCAAGCCTGGAGAATTTCACTGGTGAAGTCTACCAAACATTTTTTTAAATGATGTCAATTCTCTGTAATCTTTTCCAGAAAACAGAAGCAGAGACAACACTCCTTCTCTGTGTCTTGTTAGATTCTTTGTCTGTTTAGCATCCATTAGCCACAGGGCCAAACTAATGGCCACGGTTGTTAACACCTGTTAATAGAGTATGTGACCCAGAGTCCATACTCCGAGCCACCCTTTTTATCTAGTTCTCACACATGAAGACATTTTCCCTGCCCTACATCAACCCAGGGGCAGCTACCAGACAACTAGGGACAGGCTCTGTGCCCCAAAGCCCACTGGAATTATTCAAACCAGCCAATCCTAAGCTGTCTGCCTTGACTTTCCCATGGAAAGCCCACTGAAGGCTCTGGGCCAGGCTTTCCCCTCGCTCCCTCTGCCTCCTGACCTATTTTGGTGCTTCCCCTCTTTTCCTGGGAAACATAAGTAATACATTCTTTCAAAGGCAAGTTGTCTCAGTGCCTGCCGCCTTACCATACCTAATGAAAACAAATCCCAGGTACATCTTTCGGAATAACTTCCTAACTTGTTGAATGAGGCCAGTCTTACCCTAATACCAAAACCAGATAAAGACATTATAAGAAAGGAAAACTACAGATCAATATCTCTCATGAACATAGATGCAAAAATCCTCAACAAAACATTAGCAAATCAATTTCAACAATGTATAAAAAGAATTATACACCATGACTAAGTGGGATTTACTCCAGGTATGCAAGGCTGGTTCAACATTCAAAATGAATTAATGTAATCCTTCACATCAACAGTATAAAAAAGAAAAATCATATGATCATATCAACTGATGCAGAAAAATGCATTTGACAAAACCCAGCATTCATTCATGATAAATGAGCACCTACTCTCAGCAAACTAGGAATAGAGAGGAACTTCCACAAGTTGATAAAGAATATCTACAAAAAATCTACAGCTAACATCATACATAATGATAAGAAACTAAATACTTTCCTTTAAAATCAAAAACAAGGAAGGGATATCCACTCTTATCATTCCTATGAAATATCATTCTGAAAGTCCTAGGTTATTCAATAAGACAAGAAGGGAGGGGGGAAGGTATATGGATTGGCAAGGAAAAACTGTTCTTGCTCACAGATGACATGAATGTGTCTGTGCCCAAGGAATCAACAATAACCTCCTAAAACTAACAAGCATTACGGCAAGGTTGCAGGATAGGAGGTTAATATGCAAAAGTCAATTGTGCTGCACTCTAGCCTGGGTGACAAAGCAAGAGGGCCTGTTTCCAAAAAAAAAAGCCAATTGTTCTTCCTATATACTAGCATGAACCATTGGAATTTGAAATTTAAAACACAATACCAGCCAAGCATGGTGGCTCATTCCTATAATCCCAGCACCTTTAGGAGGCTGAAGAGGACTGCTTGACCCCAGGAGTTCAAGATCAGCCTGGGCAACACAGTGAGACCCTGTCTCTACAAAAAATAAAAAATAAAAAATAAAAATTAGCTGTGTTTGGTAGCACACACCTGTAGTCCCAGCTAATCAGGAGACTGAGGCAGGAGGATCATTTGAGCCCAGGAGTTGGAGGCTACAGTGAGCTATGATGATGCCACTGCACTCCAGCCCAGGCAGCAGAGTGAGACCCTGTCTCCAAAAAATAAAATAAAATACATTACCATTTGCATTAGTACCAAAAAAGAAAAAAGAAAGAAATATTTAGGAATAAAACTAGCAAAAATAAATGGAGAGATAATCCATGTTCATGAATGAGAAGAATCAACATCATTAAGACGTCAGTTCTTCCCAACTTGATCTATAGATTTGAGGCAATCCCAGTGAAAAATCCTGGCAAGTTATTTTGTAGATATCTACAAACTGATTCTTAAATTTATATGTAAAGGCAAAAGACCCAGAATAATCAACACAATACTAAAGAGGAAGAACAAAGTTAGAGGACTGACACTATCTAACTTCAATACTTATTTAGAAAGCTGCAAAAATCAAAGTGGTATGGTATTGACAAAAGAATAGACAAACAGATTAATGGAACAGAATAGAGAGCTCTGAAATAGATACACACAAATACAGTAATCTAATTCTTGAAGAAGCAGCAAAGGCAATTCAATGGAGAAAAGATAGTGTTTTCAACAAATAGTTGGGAACAATTGAACACCTATATGCAAAAAAATTAATCTAGACACAGACCTTACACCTTTAATAAAAATTAATTCAAAATGATTCATAGACATATGTGTAAAATGCAAAACTGTAAAACTTCTAAAAGATAACATAGGAGAAAATCTAGGCAACCTGGGATAGCAATGAGTTTTTAGATTCAACACCAAAAGCATAATTAATGAAAGAATAAATGATAAATTGGACTTCATTAAAATTAAAAACTTCTACTGATTAACACTATGGTGCTCAAAGGGTGGGAGCGAACAGTGGGGAATTGGGGGGTGGGGGGTAAAAAAAAATTAAATCTATAGGAACATAGAGTGAAATATAAAATTTAAAACTGTAACTTGTAAAGTATAACATATAGAGGAAAATCACTGTAGCCATGTTTTAGGAAAAAAAGGTTTGTTTCAGGCCACACTACTTGTGTGATCCATTAAAAGAAAAAATTGATAAATGGGACTTTAGCAAAATTAGAAACCTTTTTTCCATGAATAAGTGAATAAAACCTTAAGTGAATGAAAAGATAAACTATGCATTGTCTAGTAAAATAAATCAGGGATTCCTGAAGTGGTTGATTCACCTGAAGAGTTAGGAGCATCTCGTGGTGCCTGAAAATAAGGAAATGTTCAAAAAGTTTGGAGACATGTTGAAATGGCAGAGAAAATAATATTAAAAAGCTCCCAAAGGCTAAAGATAGACAATTTTGAGAAATAAATAAATATTGCTTTAGATTATGACCCAGAAATATCCATTAACAAGTGAGTGGATAAACAAATTGTGGCATATCTGAACAATGAAATATTAGTGATAAATTAAAAGAATAGACAACTAATGGTTAGTTGATTAGTTGACAGCTAATAAAATTGACTTAAGGGAGGCCTGGTGCCAATGGCCTTCTACCATTAACAGAGCTTCTGATAAAACAAAGATAGCTGAGCTTAGAATCTACAGAAATGAGACATAACCAATGAATCATGATGCTTGGTTCTTTCTCTAACTAAAAGAATTAGAGGCAAGTTTATGTCAGGATTATTCAAACCTTCCCATAGTTAGAAATGGGAACCAATGAAGTGTAGTAATATTAATCACCTTTTAGAAGCAGAGAAATGACTATAATTTAAATTGTATTCCACAGCTCTTGGATAATGATTTACTGTAAGTCTGTTCAATTATTATTGAGTATTAGACATCTGGTATTGTTAAGTGCCCACTACATGTCAGGCATTTTGAAAATTTTTGAGGGCTATAACAGTAAATAGGACACAGTTCCTTACCTTTGCAAGCTTCTCATCTAATTAGGCAGACATAATTTAACCATTTCTCCCAACCCCTCTGTCTCCATCCTGCCATCCCCCCTAACACACATATAATTTTTAAAATCCTCCAATGAATTTGAGGAATTCCAAACTCTAACCAAAGTCTTAGAATCTTATCTTCTGAAGTACAAATTTGATCCTACACTATCTTGTACTTTCTTAGGTTTCTACAAATCCAGTAATGACAGACAAATAAAATAAAAGCACACATCTGCTCTTTCATTGCCTAATGAACTCCACATTCAACAGTTTTAGAGGAAGAGAGATTATGTGTAGCTATAGGTCCATTTCAGGACTGACTGCTGATTGAAACACTAATGATGAAACTTCAAACTCAATACTGAAAGAAGTGATTTATGTTACTTCATCAAAAGATAAACAAGGTGAATTATGCTCATTAATGAGACATAGGTTTCATCCCTTTTCTACTTGAGCTGCAAACTATTTCTGTTTCAGTAAAACTAGTTTAATGATATTTTTAGAGTTGCAGATGTATTTTAACTACTAAGATCTAAGTTAAACAAAACCTGTCTTGAAAACATAATTTTCAGAAATTTTGCAATTTCTGGAATTTAGATCTACTTGCTATATATATATATATATATACACACACATACACAGAGAGAGAGAGAGAAAGAGAGAGAGAGAGTTTGTGTGCGTAAAAACAATAAAGAATAACCTAACTTTCCAACTCTTTTTAGTTTGTCTTCCTCCAGAGCAAAGAGAACGTCAACAAACTTCTATCTGCTCATTAGTCATGGTATATAACTAGAACGCATCAGTTCTATTGCTCCACTTACTTATAGCCCAAATGGCTAAAATACTGACCTTTGCTTCCCTGCAAGACCAATCTATATTTAGATTCTTACATAAGGTTATATATATTTTACAGAGTCATAATGGAATGACAAAAACATTCTAAATTTTATAGGGAGGTTTATAAGAATACCTGGTTCAGCATTAATACATTGTATGGGTGATAATTAAAACTACACAGGTTTCTTAGTTTGAGGTTCTATATGCCTGATTGATAGTACCTTAGCAGAACACAAGCCTTTTAACTTAAAGTACAATTAATCCTGATAATCAAAAATGTCCCAATTTCTCAAAAGTATTAGTGAGATTAATATTTTGAGTTCAATAGGAACATATAGACTCAATCTCCAATAAATTATAAAATATAACATACCTGAGAATCTTACAGAAGTTAATCTGATTTTTCACTCAATAGAATATTTCTTTATACACAATTTTTTAAGATGATTGTCCATTTATATAAGCTTTTTACCTACCCTTGCCTTTCAGAGCAGCTTTTGGCTTGGGTATCTGCCCCAGATATTCTGGAATTATCTCCTCCTACCTTCCTAACTCACAATAGCTTGCTTTGATCTGGTCTTCCTCATTTAAACTCTGTCCCATGCATCTGCATTCTGCATTTCTACCAATTATTTTCAGAATGATATCTTGTTTGAACTCTCTGCATGGTCTTTTTTTTTTTTTAAAGTTTTACTAATGCACATCTGTGATAGTTAACTCTAGATGTCTACCTGACTGGATTAAGGGATATCTAGATATCTGGAAAGCATTATTTCTGGGTGTATCCAGGAGGGTGTTTCCACAAGACATTGGCATGTGAGTTGTTGGAGTGAGTGGGGAAGATGACCCCTGAATGTGGGTGGGCATCACCCAATTGGCCAGGGACCCAGATAGAACCCAAAGGCAGAGGAAAGGTGAATTCGCTCTCTCTCCTTGACCTGAGCTACCCTTCTTCTCTTGCCCTTGGATATGGACATCAGAACTCCAGGTTCTCTGGCCTTTGGACTCTTGGACTTTCATCAACACTCCCCCTTCCCCATGTTCATAGGCTTTTAGCCCCAGGCTGCAATTTACACAATCACTTCCTTGGTTTTGAGTCCTTTGAACTCATACAGCCATACTACAGTGTCATAGGTTCTTCAGCTTGCAGAAGGCATATTGCAGAACTTCTCAGCCTCCATAATCATGTGAGAAATTCCCCTAATAAATCCCCTCCCCTCTCTCTGTCCTGTTCGTTTTATCTCTCTAAAGAACGCTAATATGGTTATTAAAAATTTTGCCAATCTAAAGGATGTGGAGCATACAATTTACAGATGTACTATATAATACCATTTCTTGCAATTTTACATAGCCAATTGATTCTAAGAAAATTCTTTCATTATTTTTGCAGCCTTACTGAGATATAATAATTGACATAAAAAGTTGTATATATTTGAGGTGTACAACTTGATTTTACATACATGCACATTGTGAAATAATCACAATAATCAGTCTAATTAACATATTCATTACTTAACGTCATTACAATCTTCTTTTTTGTTTTTGTTTTCTTTTTTTTTTTTTGGTGTGATAAGAATGCTTAATATTTACATATTTTTTTAAGAGGCGGGATCTTGCTCTGTCACCCAAGCTAGAATGCAGTGAATGATCCTAGTTCACTGTAGCTCAAACTACTGCACTCAAGCAATCACTCAAGCAATCCTTCTGCCTCAGCCTCCCAAATAGCTAGGACTTCAAGTGTGAGCTACCACTCTTGGCTATTTTTTTTAGTAGAGATGGGTCTTTCTTTGCTGCCCAGGCTGGTCTCAAACTTTTGGCCTTAAGCAATCCTCCTGCCTTGTTCTCCCAAAATGCCAGGATTACAGTTACGAGCCACCAAGCCCTACTAATATCTACATTATTTTAGATCAACTAAGGGCCTACATCTTATATCACATCCAGCTTCATACTCTGTAGATTGTGCATGAATTCTATCTTGAAACTGCATGTCCTCAAGACTCCTTCCCCTCAAATACTCATCTTGCCTTTTCTTGGCCCTTAAAACATTGTTTATGTAGCTCTTCTGTCTTCATTTAGCCCTTCTACAGATAAAATACCCACAGTAACTTCAATGATTCCTTATAAACCACAGATTGCAGTGCGGTGGTTTCAAAGAGTAATCAAAGATGTCTAGGGCTCATGCAAATCTGTTTTCTATCATCCAGGAGTGGATTGGTGGAGGCTTGGCAGAGTCAGAATGTATGTAGCTCTGGGCCCTGCATTTCTGCTTCAAGCACAGCCTGCACAGCTCAAATGGTATTTGTTTTACATGCACTATACCTATTAAGCATCTCTGAAGATTTTATTAAACAAATAATTTGGCCATAAGATATTCCCAAACAGACAGTGTAAATTTTAAGAGAATGGATTTTGGTTTCTGACAGACCTGAATTTAAAACTCAGTCCAATACTTATTGACCACTTACCTTGTATTACCTTAGATAGATTAAGCTCAGAGACACTCAAGATTTTTAAATGTAAAATCAGGAAAACAATCCATAATTCATATATTTTGGGGGACTAGGAGATGAATTTATATTTCCACCACACTGACCAAAACATCTTCATATAATAAATGCTCGAAAAATGGTTACTTGGAATTAAGGTTTTGGCCATAATAGAACAAAGTGCATCAGATTTACCCTCATGCCATAAAATATTTATAAAACTGAACAAAATATATGAAGAAACACTTTTTAAGTATTGAATAACTTATCTTGTAGTGCTTTTATCATTCAAAACATGGTAACACATTAGGAGGGCTACACACTTACCCTAGTTTTCTACATGAGGAATTTTGAAACCTCAGCACAGGGGAGTGGAGCTCTAAACTAGTGGCTCACTAGTTGGAGGAAAAAGAAATCAATGTTCATGATTGCTGAAGTGACTGGAATTTGCATTGGAATGGAGGAATATTCACGGAGAAGAAGTTCCAGATGTGTGCCTTTAGTTCTCCTTGTCCCAGCCCAATACTAATCTAACAGAGCAAGAGTCCATGTTAGAGAACAACAACGGAAAAGCTCGAGCTGGGCAGAGACTGCAGAAGTTGCAAAACGTTAGGAATGTTGGAATTCTGACAAGAGCAGAGGAGATTTTGAGATTGACGTTGACTTGAAGGAGACCCAAAGATAACACAGACGTTGGAATTAACAAGCAAGGGATTTGAACACCTATAAATATGTACAAGAGACTCAAGCAAAATGTGGACATAAATCATTGAACATATGGATGAAGAAATGAAACAATAAGAAAGCCATAAAGGGTAATTATAAGTGCTTAAGTATAATATCTGAAATAAAACGCGACTGGATTTTTCTAATATCAGATCATACATGACAATTAACCTGAGTATAAGGCAATAGACACTATTCTAATTATAACATGGAGAGGAAAAGATTTTAAAGAAATCAGCATAGCCTCATTGACTTGTAGGAAAATATTAAGTAGTCAAAGATGTACATTAGAGTCCCAGAAAAGAAAAAAGAGATTAGGGCCAAAAAACAGAATTTTCAAACTTGATGAGAAATATCAACTCACATATTTAAAATAATCTAAAAATCCTAAGAAGGAAAAATATATACACGCACATACACAGACAAATAAAAGGACATTATAGCCAAATTGTATAATATAAAACATAACTGGAAAATTATTAAAAAAAGAGAAAAATGAAACATTAAATATACTCACATATGAATGATAGATAAGAATAACTGTTAACTTCTCATCAGAAGAAATACAAATTATAAGCTAACACAATGGCACTTTTAAAGTATTAAAAGAAGAAAAATATCATGTCAAATTAAAATTCTATATCCACCAAATTTATCTTTCACAAATGAAGTGAAATAAAAGCATCTTTATAAATTTTTCAATGAGCAAGAGCTGAGTGAAGTCATTGCCAGAAGCCCTTCCCCTCAAGAGATATTAAAGAACATTATAATGACTAATGGGAAATTATACACAATGGAAACATAGGGTATAAACACAAGCCTACATGATGAAAAGAACACTGGAAATTAAAAATAGATTGTATGTCTATAAAATTATTTTCTTATTGATCATCTTACTTAAAAAATATTGGGCTGTTTATACCAAAATGATGACTATGTATTAATGGATTTTATAAAATATATTAAATATATTAAAATATGTGATAATACTATTTAGGTTATTAAATATGAAATGTCCAATTGCCCTAAGTACTAAGTTAGACAGTTGCTATCTCTGATATTTCAGTTTGACACTTGTTTTATTTTTATTGTCAAGGTATATCCTCATTCTTTCAAATGAATGGTTTGACTTATAATTATCTTTCAAATTTTTTCTTAGAACAATTTTTGTGAAAATATGGATAAGTAAAAAACTCATGTTATTTTCAAATATGAGTTCTGTTGTGGAACCAATGCAGGGCAGACAGCTAGAAATATCAATGATGTGGCTAATAAATGCACAGTACATTGATGGTTTGCGAAATTTCATTCTGGTGCTTTTATCTTGAAAATGAGCTACATGGGTGACCTGAGACCAAGGTGGATAAAGGTGAGATGAGAGCTGTAGTGGAAGCGAATCCATCTCAACCTACATGTGAATTAGCAAGGTTTGACGTTACTATTCCAACAACATTGGACCATTTGAAGTATATCAGCAAGGTAAAGAAGCTGGATAGACGGATTCTGCATGAATTAAACGAGTGTCAGAAGAGAAATCATCTCGAAACTTGTCTTTCTTTACTGTCATGACATAAAAGTGAACCATTTCTACACTGTATTGTTACATGTGATGAAAAATGGATCCTTTTTGACAATTGGAAATGTTAGGCACAATGGTTAGATACAGATGAAGTGCTGAAACACAATCCAAAACCAAATACTCATCAAAAAAAGCTAATGGTTTCTGTTTGGTGGTCTAGTGCTGGTATTATTCACTACAGCTTCATGAAACCTGGTCAATTAACCACAACAGATGTCTACTGCAACCAATCGACAAAATGATAAGGATGCTTGTGATTAAGCAGCCGAGACTGGTCAATAGAGACAGGCCAATCTTCTTGCATGACAAGGCTCGACCACATGTCATACAAACAACGCTGCTCAAACTACAGCAGCTGGACTTAGAAACTCTCTGTCATCCACCACACTCACCAGACCTTGCACCAACTGACTACCACTTCTTCCAGGCTTTAGATCCCTTCTTGCTAGGAAAAATATTCAGTTGTCAACAAGCTGTATAAAACGCCTTTTTCGACTTCATGATCACTCATTCTCTAGGCTTCTCACTGCTGGCATAAACAAGCTACTGTTTAGATGGCAAAACTGTGTTGATAGTTTAGGTGCATGCTTTGATTAATTGTACTGCTTCTTGTTTGAGATATAATAAACAACACTTTTGATCTGAAATCAGGCATTTTATATTTCATGACCTAATAGCACAAAAGTAGGAAAGGGAATAAGTGAATGTATACTGATGTAAGTTTCTTAAATTTCATATGAAATGCCATTTTAAGTTATAGTTAGACAGTGATAAATCAAGAATGTGCCCTCTGGTTATTTTGAGCTAATTATAAAAATATAAACCAAACGGAAATTAAATGTTTGGGCAATATAAGTAAAATTAAATCTTTCTTCCCCTCCATGAATGAGGTCTTCCATGTTTGAGGAAAAGTCTTGCACTATTGCATATATTTGGGGGACACAGATTTTCATAGTTTCCATTTTAGGGGGGCTCAAGGATTTTTGTTTGTTTGTTTGTTTCAAACAGTTTTATACTTTCTGATGTATAGTACTTGAAATTCTTACCAGAAAATTACTTTGGAGTTTTGAAGCCTTTATTCAGACTACTTTTAAATAAGTGGTTGTTTTTATTGTCAGTGTTTTATTTTCCCCAAGTGTATTTTTTCTCTGTTCTTCTATTTCTTTGTTTCCCTTTTTATATATATGTATAAAATTCATATATATATATATATATATATATATATATATATATAATTTCCAA
>CAUYRT010029765.1:0-28223 GCA_963574885.1 Lepilemur ruficaudatus
ATCCTCCTGCCTCAGCCTCCCGAGTAGCTGGGACTACAGGCATGCGCCACCATGCCCGGCTAATTTTTTCTATATATTTTTAGTTGGCCAATTAATTTCTTTCTATTTTTAGTAGAGACGGGATCTCGCTCTTGCTCAGGCTGGTTTCCAACTCCTGATCTTGAGAGATCCGCCTGCCTCAGCCTCCCAGAGTGCTAGGATTACAGGCGTGAGCCACCGCGCCCGGCCCATCTACTAGTTTTTAAATGCTACAGCTCTCATGGATGTTTACAGATCTCAACAAATTAAGATAGGAAACCATGTGTAAACTGCTGCTGCTAAAGTATTAGATTAGGAAAAACAGACTCTGCACAGCTATGTTGGCTCTTCCCGCAGTTAGCTATGAAATCTTTATTTCATTTAAATTCCATCCTAATTCTGCCTCCAATTATTCCATTGCCTTACGGAGCTTTCACTGTGAGATTAGAGATCTTCACTGATTAAACTGTTACTACTCATAATTTAAAGTCTAGTTAGAAAAACTTTTTTTTATGAGACATTAGAAATTCTGCAGTTATAACTTTATCCTAGAGCCTGGTGTGAAGTCATAACTTTATTCTAGCAGCTCCAAATAACTTGAATACTATTTGAACGTAACTAAGGATGAGAACAACTTAAACTGATGAAGAACTATAAGGGATACACATATGAGAATTTCCATGTGATACGGGGGGGTTGGGGGGGCAGTGGGGAAAAGACTATCAACAAAAATAACAAAAATCTCAAAATAAGCCAGGCACAGTGGCTCATGCCTGTAATCCTAGCACTCTGGAAGACCAAGGCGAGAGGATCACTTGAGGCCAGGAATTCAAGACCAGACTGAACAAGAACAAGATCCCATCTCTACAAAAAATAGAAAAAATTAGCCAGGTATAGTGGCACAGGGCTGTAGTCCCAGCTATTTGGGGGGCTGAGGCAGAAGGATAGTTTGAGCCCAGGAGTTTGAGGGTGCAGTGAGATATGATGACGCCACTGCACTCTAGCCCGGCCAACAGAGTGAGACCCTGTCTCAGAAAAACAAACAAACAAAAACTGGAAGTGATACACGGAGTATGTGTCCACATGGGGAAAAAAAGAAGATTACATGTTCTTTAAATGAGAATACAAATGAGACATGACCCTAGTCTTCAAACACGGCAATAATATCCTTTTAAGAACAGGACACTTTACTTTCTTAGTGTGGATGGAATAAAAATAAAAAATAAAAGAACAGGACAAACAGGAAAGTCGTCTTCTACAAAGAGCTACATGAGTATGAATTATTCTGTAGGCTGTATTCTCTCCATAATAAAGAGAGTCAGGAAGATGGACTCTACCCCTATACTTTGTATTATTACTTGAGGCAAAATACTTTCCATGTTTACATTTTTCCAATAAACAAAAAAATACAGATAATACTAAGACATACTGTAGTACATACTGAAAACTCTGAATAACACAGACCTTCAAATATAAACATTTAAGGGAAATATGGTTTTTAAAACTAATTCAACTACACATTCTAAATCCAAGAGTCTTTGCTATTTAAAAAACATATCACAGAAGTGGGTGTGCAATGATACCAAAATGCTTCTTGACAGTACCAAGGGGAAAAAGTCCAACCTGCTATTACCCTTGTCCATCTTGACTACGGTAACTGCCTAACTATGTATTTTCTTGTTTCTCCTAGGGCTCCTCTCTAATTCTTCTTTACCTACAAATTGGAGTGATCTTTAAAAAATGAAAATTAGATTATGAAATTACTCTACTTAAAATCCTTCAAAAGTATTTCCTATGTTCTCTGAATAAAATTCAAATTTTTGGCCAGGCATGGTGGCTCATGCCTATAATCCTAGCACTCTGGGAGGCTGAGGTGGGAGGACTGCTTGAGCTTAGGAGTTCGAGACTAGCCTGAGCAAGAGTGAGACCCCATCTCTACTAAAAATAGAAAAATTAGCAGAGCATGATAAATAAGTAAATATATAAAGGAATAAGTAGGGCTTAGGCAGGAGCCAAATCATATGAGACCTTGTGGTCCACAGTAAAGATGAAAATTTGAATTTTTTTTTTTTTTGTGACATAGCCTCACTCTGTCACCCTGATAGAGTGCAGTGGTGTCATCATAGCTCATTGCAACCTCAAACTCCTGGGCTCAAGCAATCCTCCTGCCTCAGTCTCCTGAATAGCTAGGATTACAGGTACATGCCACAATGCCTGGTTAATTTTTCTATTATTAGCAGAGAAAGGGTCTTGTTCTTGCTTAGGCTGGTCTCAAATTCCTGAGCTCAACCAATCCTTCTGCCTCAGCCTCCCAGAGTGCTAGGATTATAGGTGTGAGCTACCACACCTATGTCCAAGGTATCAGTAAAAAGTTTTTTGCTCTGCAGCATATATTACTGCTGCAGCTATAAAATCCAAAAAAAATCAAGTATACAATATCTCTTAAGAACCACTTAATATATAATACATATTACCTAATAATTAAAATGGGGCTTCTTTTCCTTCATCTTTTTTTTTAAGAGATACGGTATCACTCTATTGTCTAGGCTAGAGTACAGTGGTGTGACTATAGCTCACTGCAGCCTTGAACTCTTAGGCTCAAGCAATCTTCTCTCCTCAGGCTCCTGAATAGCTAGGACTATAAGTACGGCCCTCCTCCCATGCCCAGCTAATTTTTAAATTTTTTTTTGTAGAGACATTGTCTTACTGTGTTGCCTAGGCTGGTCTCGAATTCCTGGCCCCAAGCGATCCACCTACCTTTGCCTCTCAAAGCACTGGAGTTACAGACATGAGCCACCATTGCTCAGCCCTTTACATCTCTTTACGATATTCTCTGCCTTCTTTTATTTTTTTGCTTTTCATTTCAAGTGTTTCCTCTTAACCTGACTTTTTTGTGGTCAAACAAAGTACATATGGCTAGATGTCCCCCAAACCTCAACTACCAAGAATAATAGTAAAGCCAGGCACAGTGGCTCACGCCTGTAATCCCAGCACTGTGGGAGGCCAAGGCAGGCGGATCATTTGAGCTCGGGAGTTCTTGCCTGAGCAAGAGCGAGACCCCGTCTCTACTAAAAGTAGAAAGAAATTAATTGGACAACTAAAAATGTATAGAAAAAATTAGCCGGGTATGGTGGTACATGCCTGTAGTCCCAGCTACTTGGGAGGCTGAGGCAGAAGGATTCCTTGAGCCCAGGAGTTTGAGGTCGCTATGAGCTAGGCTGACGCCACGGCACTCTAGCCCAGACAGAGTGAGACTCTGTCTCAAAAAAAAAAAAAAGAATAAAAGTAGTAAGAGGAATGTGGCTGGTAAACGCAACCCTAAAGAGTATCAGTGAGCTCTTACATGCACATTTGTGTTCTTCTGTACTGCTAATTTTTTTTTTTTTTTTTTTTTTTTTTTGAGACAAGAGTCTCACTCCGTTGCCCGGGCTAGAGTGAGTGCCGTGGCGTCAGCTTAGCTCACAGCAACCTCAAACTCCTGGGCTCAAGCAATCCTTCTGCCTCAGCCTCCCAAGTAGCTGGGACTAAAGGCATGCGCCACCATGCCCGGCTCATTTTTTCTATATATATCTTTAGTTGGCCAATTAATTTCTTTCTTTCTATTTATAGTAGAGATGGGGTCTCACTCTTGCTCAGGCTGGTTTCAAACTCCTGACCTTGAGCCATCTGCCCGCCTCGGCCTCCCAGAGTGCTAGGATTACAGGCGTGAGCCACCGCGCCCGGCTCATGTTTCCTTTTTAGTAAACTCCCCACCTGCCCTCACCACTCCCCATTTTTCTGGCTTTATTTTCCACCTACTTTTATCAGTTGGTGAACCTACCTCGATATTCAGGTCCACTTCTGCAGTCCTAACCCACATTGTCATTGCCACCGAGTCTAGTTCTTTGGGGCTCTATGGTTTCTTTCTGGTTTTGGTCATAGTCATAGTCAGTCATAGATAGATTGCTTTAAAAAATAAATCTCTGGAGAAGAAAAAGAACCAAACATCCCAATTGATTATTATAGCAGAAGATAGACATACTGGTATAATAATGAAATATCTCTGTATGGGTTTAAGCAAACAGTTTGAATAGTATTCTCAATTGTGTTGTGGGAAATGAAAGGTTATGTTGCAAATTTCTAGCACATTTTTTCCTTAGAACTATACAACATACCAGTGCTCCTTGAAACAAATAATTGAAATAAACTATGGATTCAATTTGATCAGTTTTATGTTCCATGTTTCTGAATGGGAAAACATTTTTTTTCCATTTTAAAAAAATGAAATATAATTCAGGTAAAGTATAATTTTACCTGTGCTGACTGATAGATTTTTTTACGACCTCACTCCCATTTTGGTCAAAATATAGAATATTTCTCACCGGCTGGAAGGATCTCTCATCCCGTCTCATAGTCTGCAGACCCAGCCTATCTTTGCAGAGGGGAAACAGAAATGATTATTTTTTAACTGAAGGTGATTGAATATTTTAAAATTTTTATTTTCAATTTTTGCCTCCAGTTTTTGTTATTGCAGATTTGCTTTCTCTTTTAAAATCCTCTTTCGGATTTTCCCTCTGAAGGATAGGGTAGAAAATGGCCACTGAACATTGTGAGTTTTGTTGTCTATTATTTCCTGCGAGATTTTTCTGTATGGCTGAATACTTCTTGTTGTCCCTTATTTGATTAACAGACAGGTAAAAGATTTACTTTTTTATTTTTTTCAGGATTCCTGAAAGATTGCTTCTAGGTATGAAATGATAGAGTAGTTGTACATTTGTCTGTCAGTGGAGATTTTCCTCATTCATGCACAGTTTATTTTTATTGCTCAGTTTCTGGAGAGGGACCAAGCTTTACCAAATTCCTTTGAATCTTCATTCTGTTGCAGTCAGCACCATTGCACTCGTACGTTTTGCTCAGATGCAGAAAAGAGGACCATGTGAAAGAGCAGTCCCGTCGGCCCTCCCTATTCACGAGTTCCACATCTGTGGATTCAACTGTGGATTGAAAATAGAAAAAACATTCCCCAAATTTCCAAAAAGCAAAGCTTGAATTTGCTGCATGCTGCGTACTACATTGAATCCACGTGACCGAAGCGTATGTAGGCACTGTATCAGCTATTATAAATAATTTAGAGATGATGTAGAGCATATGAGAGGATATGCATAGGTTATATGCAAACGCTATGCCGTTTTTTATAAGGGACCAAAGCATTGTGGATTTCGGTATCCGTGGGAGTCCTGAAACCAATCACCCATGGATACTGAGGGACAACTGTACTGTGTCTGTGGACCTTTGTAGAAGTGATTCAAGCATCTCCGTAAGGTTCTACCAAGAATGAGATACGCTGATAGAAGGAGCAGCGGGTTTACAGAGGCCAGAACTGATGCTTATTTACTGCCAAAGTCGGATTTCCCCCCATCCTCAATGCAAACTCCTGGCTCCCCATATTATTTAATAAATCTCAGGCAGATTCAAATCCTGGTCGCCTCTCCATATCACCAATAACCTTGACAGTATTAATACTGAACGTTTATATCATACTTTTATAGTTTATAAAATCCATCTCTTTTTTATCTCATTATTTATTATGACAGCCTTGTAAAGTAAGTACTAGAAGCCTGTTATCCCTTTTTTATTGTTATGAAACTGAGATTTAAAGAGATGAAGAGTCTTTCCCAAAGAATATGTCTCTCTTAAGTAGTTTGGTTCCTTACAATCTGGCTCCACCGTTAGAATCCTAAGGGATTTCTAATTTTGTTAATGACTGTGAAGTATGTATTAGTTACACCCATATATTCAGGGAATAAGCGAAGGCATGCAAGGTGATGCACATGATCTTTCCATGGCTTGAAGTTCTAATAAAGTACTCATAAAATGGGATTTAGTAGGACAGCTCAATTCAGGACATGTTCTCACCACCCATTCTTCGTACGATTAGTCTTGAATTACTGCAGTCTGTGGTTTCAGAAATAACATTTCCATGTATATATTACTTCAGGTTAGCTCTTATTGCACTCCTGGCTAAGAGAATCTTTAAAACCACGAGCTTTTCAAATTGGATGCTATTAGGATTTAAGACTGTCAGAAGCCTAGATTAAAATAGCATTGGCTATAGTGGGCGACTGATATATATTTATCAAACGATTGAATGGTTCTAAGTATGGCTCATTGTTATTATTATTCTGTAGCAAGAATAAGAAAGAGCTTTGTTAATTTTATAACGCCATTAAGACAGCAGTTGAATTTACAGATTCACAGTTTTACTTGAATATTATGGATATGAACAGTAACTGCAGCCCTTCTGAATTGTTCTGAAATTCTTGGAATAAACAAAGGCCTGTGTTGACAGCAAAAAATGAAAGTGTGATATTCCCTTTGTTAGTAGATCAGCAATATCAATAAATTTTTAAACATATTGGCAAAGAATGAATGGAAGTTGTTACTCAAATCCTTTTAGCTTTCTCTATTTTATAGAAATGTCATAGTTGATCTTTTCTCTAAGCCACTGGGTCTTAAAAACTGTAGATGGCAATCCAACCACAAGAATGATAGGGCTTGCTAAATTTAGTAGTGGATTCTGCTTTTCCTAGCGGCACAAAATTATGTTGCTCTAGGACAGCAGCATATCAGGAGAAAGAATCATAAAAACAAAAGCAAATTTCAAAGAAATAGAACACAAGATAATTTTTTTGCAGCCTTTTCTTTATAAGTTCCACTACATGTAAGTTTACAAAATGCAATTTTGGGTTCATGAGTTAATCAAGAAATAGTGTGAAGGCATTTCAAACTATGGATAGTAGAAAATCTCTGTTACCATGGAAACAAGATACTATACATGAGAGCAGGCCACATCATATGGAAGATTTAATTACAATAAAATGATAAATGAATAAAGGCAATTTTTTAGCCTATTTATAGCGAAGGTCCATTAGAAGTCCAGTTTCCAAGGAAACCCATATTTAAAAACAGTAATAAGAAAAATTATGGAATAAGATGAACTGCATTTGAAAAAGATTTTGAAAAGGTAACAGCAACCCCACCAATTAAGAATATTTCTAATTTTAAAAGAATCACACTGGAATGAACTTAGACTTCTTTTGAGAATCATGAGCTATCCATAATAAATAACAACATATGTAATTTCTACACAGAATAATAAAATATTTGTTTAAAAAGCATTCAAGAATCTATTTTTTAGAATACAATTGGAATGGCATATTTAGACACGTTTTTTGTTTTGAAGTGAGTTTTGCTATGATTTAACAGATCAAAGCATGGCCAGAAAACACAGCATGGTGGTGTCAGTGGATCATTTTGATTCCAAATGTTGTGTCCTGTTACCAAATTTGCTGCTGATTTATGCATGTATGTTTGGGCTGAGCCAACAAGAAACAGACCATCTGGAGGGCCCTTTTGATGTAAGAATGTGTGTACAAAATATTCACTATCCAACGCAGTCTCATGAAGGAGTGGATTTAAGTCTAGAGTGCCCAGAGCATCCTTGAAAGCACAGTAAATTTCAGCAGTAAGTGTATTAGTAGGGGCATTAGCGTGCTGGTGAGCATTCATTCTATGCATTGGTGTTTTAAAGGAGCAGAAAATTGCCTCCATCTCTCTCCCATGGTGAAATACACATAAAGCTGGAGCAGGTTGAGGGATGAGGGAAACAAATCTGGTGGGCTACTCTACAGGGCTGTCATGTCAGGGAGGAGTTGTTTGATCAGAGAAGTAAGTTTCTGTACATTCTATGCCGCCCTAATGACTTTCAACATTCACAATAGCAGTGTCTGTTGATATGAACTCTTAAAAAAAAATACAGTTTGAAGACCATAGACTTTGGAGTGAGACCAATATGGATTTGAATCCCAGCCCTACTATTTACTAGCTGCAAGACCTTGGAAAACTTATTCAAACTCTTTTACTGCAGGTTCTTCATAAGGAATGCTATCTACTGCTAGTTCGCGTTAGTGTCAATATATATAAAGCAGGTGTTCTCAACCTTGGCATTATTGATATTTAGACCAGATAATAATTCGTTGTGAAGGTTGCCCTGTGCATTGTAGGACGTTTAGCAGTTTCCCTGGCTTCTACCCATTGGATGCCAGCAGCAACTCTCCCCAACCCCTGGCCACCAGTTGTGACAACCAATAACTGTCTCCAGACATGCTAATGTCTTGTGGGAATTGAGAAGCCCTGATGTGAAGTCAGATGCAAAAAGCAGATGATAAATAAATGGCAGCTAGACATTATAAGTTTTTGTGAGGATGTATGTATATAGCATAGTGGTTAAATCCAGGCTTAGCCATTTAATTCCTCTGATGACCCGTGCCTTCCAGGCCTTTTATCAGTTCTAAAAATTTCTCAGCCAACATCTTTTCAAATATTTACTGTCTTCTACACTCTCACTGTTCTCCTTCCAGTATGCCAATTAAATGCATATTGGACCTTTTTTTTCTATCTTCTATGAGCCTTAACCTCTCATCTCTTTTTCTCTGTATCCTCCTATAATATGTTCTGGATGATTCCTGCAGAGCTCTTTTCCATTTAGGGATTCTCTTTTAAGGGAAATCTTATGTTAATCTTCACTACTGAATTTTTTTTAAAAAATTAATGACTATAGATTTTATTTAAAACTTTTTATCTGTTTTCTGCATCTTCCTTTTCTACTACTTTCTTTTCTTTATGGTTTTGTTTCTTTTTCCCCCTCACTGGATATTATAAAATACAAATTATATTGTCTTAAGGTCTCTTTCAGATTTCTCTGATATTGATGACCCCTCAGCCTTTGCTGACTACCCATGACGATGTATTTTCTTCTGTTCTTTATAATTTTCATCAGCTCACTTTTGATGGAACTATTTATTGTTGAGGTTTCATATTTTCTTTCATTTAGAGAGCTGACCCTATTAATAATTTCATGGTTATCTTTGAGGTAGACCTATTTGTTCACTCACTCTGGGCATGTTTTTATGTTAGATTTTCAATGTCATTTTTTAGATCTCTATTCATAAGTAATGAAAGATTTTGGATATCACAGACTTACAAGATGTAGGCTAGGGAATACAATTTTTTGAAGTAGACTTTTTCATACAAGGCTCAGGGTAGATAGCTCATTTCTGTGTTATATCATTAGTAGGTGGAACTTTGTCAAAGGGATCTTCCTAACTGACTTCTATTTGGACACCCTAATTTCAGTTTCTTGTTTGAGTATTACTAACTTAGACACAGTCTTAGTCTATTTTGTGTTTTTACAACAGAATACCAAAGACTGGGTAATTTGCAATAGACAAATATTTATTTGGCTCATGGTTTTAGAGTCTGGGAAGTCCAAGAGCATGGTGCCAGCATCTGGAAAAGACCTTCATGCTCTGTCATTCATGGTAAAATGTGGAAGGGCAAGAGAGAGTAAAAACAAGAGAACCACAGAGGACCAAACTTGCTTTGATAATAAACCCTCTCATGAAAACTAACCTGTTGTTGTGATAATGATATTACTCCATTTATGAAGGCAGAGCCTCATGACCTGATCTCCATTTATTAGGCCCTATTTCTCAACATTGTTGCATTGGGGATTAAGTTGCCAACACACGAACTTTGGAGAACTTACTCAAATCATAGTAGACACTAACAGTTTCATTATACCTATCTAATTTCAATATTCTGTTACAACTATGCATTCCCTTTTCATTTCGGGATATGCAGAATTATATTTCTTGCTTTCAATCTTTACTATTCATTTTAAATAAAAACCTTTAGTTTTGACCTTTGGCCAAAGGATAAGAAATTTTAGTAAGACAGGAGGAAAAAATTCACGAGATCTATTATACATTATGGTAACTATCGTTAATAACTTTAAAGTACTTGAAAATATTGGTCATACTTGAAAATTGCTAAGATGCCATCTATTTGTGGTGAGAACACTTAAAAAAGTACTCTTTAAAAAAATGCAAACTAATACAAACGGCTAGTAGATAGTATTCCTTATGAAAAACCTTCAGTAAAAGAGTTTGAATAAGTTTTCCAAGGCCATGCAGCTAGTAAATAGTAGAGATAGGATTCAAATCCACATTGGTCTCACTCCAAAGACTATGGCCTTCAAACTGTATTTTTGTAAAGAGTACTTTTTTAAAGTGTTCTCACAAGAAGTTAAGTGTTTGAGGTAATACATATGCAAATAGCTTGATTTATCCATTCCATAATATATACATATCAAAACATTATGCTATATACCACAAATATATAAAATTTTGTCAGCTGAATAAATAAATAAATATAAAAATACATTTCCCCCCAAATCTAGCATTTCTATGTTTTTGTAGTAGTATACGTATTGGTTTTCCATGTCAGCTCAGCTTACCATCTTGACTAGAAGTTCCCACTTAATTGTACTAAACTTCAGTTTTCTTATCTGTAACACTAGGATAAAGATGGCGTCTACGTTTTAGGGTTGTTGTGAGGATTAAATAAGATAATGAGTGTAAATAAAACATTTATTTACTAAACACATAGTAATTGCTCAGTGCATACTACTATCATGTAAATCAGCTGCTATACTTCCTGCCAAATTTCAGATACTCAATAATTTATCACTATAATCTATGATTATGGTTATTAGTATGGATCCTCATCCCAGATCCATTCATGACTGGGAACCATATCAAGAATTGAAAAGTTCCAGCAAATAGTGCCAGAACTATTCAAATATCTCTACAATCTGTGTTATAGTCATTTTGAGGATCACTGACATAAATGCTTTGAGTAGGATAGTGGTTCTCAGTTGGGGATGATTTTGCCTCCAAAGGGACATTTGACTATGTCTGGCGACATTCTGATAGTCACAACTTGTGGGGCAGGAAGCTACTGGCATCTAGTGGGTAGAAGTTAGAGATGCTGCTAAACATCCTATAATGCATGGGGCAGCCTCTCACAGTGAAGAATTCTCCAAAATTTCAATGGTGCTGAGATTGAGAAACCATGAACTAGGCTATTAAACCTCTTTGTGGTTCAAATTCAATTTATTTTAAAACTATTTCTCTCAGAAACAGTACTGTGAATTGTACTGTTCACTGAATTAATAGGATATCGACTGTAAGTTGGTGATCAAGGACATCACTCTGATTCAGGGAGAATCTTTCACATAATTGAAGATTGCTTTGGCAGTACAGGGTGTTAAGTACCAAATTTACATATCTATATGGCAAAGAATAAAAAAAAATTAACAAAAACAACACAACAGCAATATCAATAATGCAATGACAACAACTCACAGACACACATACTCCTAAACACACAGTCACACATACAAAAGCCAATGAAGTTGGTTTGAAGCTTTCAGAGATGCCTAAAGTAGATGTTACTGCTAAAATTTCTGGATTTGTTATGAATACAAAATTGAACATCTCTGGGAATCCATATCTCTTCCCTAACTCCCTGAAGCCTCTGTTTTAAAAGATTTTTTTAATGAATTTTAATTTTCTATTTCTGTGTCTGTTTCATTTTATAGCCATCTTTGAGGGCAGGTATCTTGTCTTATTTATTTATGGAGCTTGATACATGGAAGACATTCAGTAAATGCCTGAATTGAGGATTGAATAGGTGAATGACTAACACTTGTGCAAGTTTATCGAAATTTGTAGTTATATTTAAGGACATACACCCCAACTAAGCTAGGCATCAGAGAATGCAGAGTAGCTACAAAGTGAAAGAGAAAACATAAGGACAAATGGAAGCCCAGCCTCAAACAATATGACAGAGTTGTGAAGGGCTGGAAAACAATATCAGCAGACTAAAAAACGTGACATACAGCAATGCGAAATGAAATTTGAACAAAGACTGAAGTAATTCCTGTTGTCTCAGAATCAGACAAACATTACTAGTCTCTGCAAATAGCAATGGCAGCCTCAAAGCCACGAACACACTTGGCTTATGTATGTGCTGGTGGTGTCTTAGGTTTATGATTACGTGAGCCAAAAATCCAGGCTTTTCTCAGGCAGAGATTAGCAACAGCATCCAGCATACAGTTTCTATAAAGTGGATATATTCAAATAACAGTATCAAATCTCAAATGAACAAATCATCTATTGCCACTACTTGTATGCTCAATTTAGGAAAAACTGTAATGTCAACCCAGATCTAGAAAAATACACATTGTAGAGGAAACATTTTTAAAATCTGTTTTCAACCTTTTTCAATGATTTCTAAAATTCTGATCTTTTTGTCTCTTTAATGACAACCATTTAATATATTTTCAGTTAAGATATTGCCATATTGTCATCGAGAAATCTTTACAGAGGAGGAAACTGAGCCTTGGAAAGATGAATCAACTTACCCAGGACTTCACAATGAGAAGGTAACTGAACAGAGATTTGAGGCCAGGTCTTTCTGGCTCTTTCTTGACATTGCATCCTCGTGGCCAGTATATATCAGATTTTCAGTCATTTGACAAACTTTCCCATATGCAGACATTGTATTTTCTATTTTTAGTTATTCACTGTAAAACATGTTTGAATATAAAAGTTTCCATTTTCATAATAGAATAATTCAGAAATTCCTTCATGATATCAGAACACTGCCCTATGTACTACATAGTGTGGAAGATAATGGTGACTTTCCTAAGAAATAATTTTATTCCTTTCATGAATGCTTAGACAAATATAAAGTTATTTCATTTGATAATGAACCTAACCTAAAGAGGAATTTAAAGTTCCTCTTTAAATTTTTTTTTAATTTTAAAATCTCAAGTAAAATGTGGATATATTCTTGCAAAAGATTCAAATGACATAGAAAAAGCAAAGCCCTCTCCCAGTTTTAGTCCTCCTTTTGGCAACCCCAGAACCATCCTTAGGGAGTCCTCAGAAGTACAGCTGAAACAGATGGGACTCCTCCCCAAGGGCTGGGCACACCCTTCATTTGTGTGTCTAGACTGTGGTCACTCCGCCTCTTGGCTTTTTGCTTTCCCAGGCTTCGGATAGTAGCTGTTTCCTGCAGTTACTATCTCTGGTTTCCGTCAGTTCTTCTGTATTCTCTTATCCTTTAATTCTTGTGTTAAATCTCCTCTATTTGCAGTGTAATAAATTATTTTCCTATTTTCCTGACTGAACTCTGACAGTGATCAGACTGGGCTGTAGATATTTTCCTATCTTATGCTCAACTTAATATTTTTTATCAATGATTATTTACATATAAAAAGAAAGTGAAGGGCAATACTATAAAAAAAGAGTAGCAGCAAATACAAACCTAGCTTTGAAGGAGAGGACAATACCGCCACCGCTAGATGCAGGCTTCCGGAAGAAGAAACGCTGAGAGGCGTTTCCGTTTCTGGGTCAGTGTGGCTGCAGCTTCCCTGAACTTACAGGAACTCCTTCTGGGAAATAAGTGGGCAAGACTGTGAGTTAGTCTTGGGGGTTGTCAGCATGTCACATGGGTTATCAGCAGGGTTCTATCGATCCAGGTAATGGTCATTTAGCAGGCATATGGTCAGGGATTGTGGGCTGCTCTGAATTTTCTGATGCCAAGTTTCCCTTAGCCAGCTTCCAGGTCTCAGAAGGATGCCAAAGCAGGACCTCTTTGAGGCTGCCATGAGTGTCCTCAGCTGGCTCAGGCAGAAGGGAATGGAGAAGAGGGCAGGAGCTTCACCAGCACATCAAGTCATCTTGGTAATGACCACACAGTACTCTGCAAGTTAAACTTTTACACTCGCTCCTTACACCTGGCCCTGGGGCTCTCCAATGCAGCTGTCTACCTGGGGCCTTCCTTCACCATTATCCTGGGATTCCCTGTGTGTCCCTCTTATGTTGAACTTCCTGTTTCCCATGTCCCATACTTCCTTTTTCTTGGTTTATCCTTTGTTTGGTAGGGTGTCCTTTAGTAGCAGCTTCCTGAGAAATGGTGCATGGGAAGTAAGTAGTTTACAGATGTTGGATATCCAGAAATAATTTAATTCTACTCTCACATTTTATTGAGAGTTTGCCTGGATGTAGAACCATAGAATGGAAATAAGTTTCCTTCATAATTTTGAAGACATTTCCCTGCTATCTTTTAGTTTCGCATATTGCTGTGACAGCTCTGAAGCCATTCTGATTTCCATCCTTTGCATACAAGCTCTTTTTTACTCTGAGAAAGCTTGTAGGATCTTCTCTTTTCCTCCCATGGTCTGAAATTTCATATATGCCCCAGTGTGAGTGTTTGTGTATAATATGGACCCTTTTAGTTTGGAGACTCATGTCCTTAGTTCCGAGAAGTGTTCTTGAATTATTTATTCAATGATTTCCTCCTCTCCATTTTTATCCAATTTCCTTTTCTGGAACTCTTATTACAGTATATTTATTCTCTAATTTCTTAATATTTTATGTCCTATTTTCTACTTTTTTTTACTTCTGTGAGATTTTTTTCTGTCTTCTGAGTCATTCTTCTTTTTCTATCTCTGTTCTTGGCTATTTCTGAAGAAAGCATTAAATGTACAATTTTTGGTGCCTGCATAGCATTCTCAGCTTGCTTCTTGCTTCCAGAAAGTTGAGGGCCTTGAGGTCTTTATACATCACGCACAGGCTCACTCACTTTTAGTCTAGGGCATGGCACTCTTGCCAATTCAGCTCTCATAAACACTCAGTTGGATTTTTTGGTATGAGATTGCATTTTACTCTGCATGACAAAATTTACACCCACAATTATTTTGAAGACCTGCCTCTCCCTCTAGACTCAATTATAGGTCTGACATATCAGGTATGAGTGGGACCATAGCCTTAAGTTGCATTGTGTTTGGATGTTGAGTGTTGTTTTTAAGAGGTCTAAAGCCACTGTGATTCCTGATTCTTGGCATATGACGTTTCCTCTTTCTTTCTCTAGCAGTTTGTGAAATATCTTCTTTCTCTCCCATGTTCTACAGATTTGCATTTGTAACTCTTTTCTGAGAATAAGGATCAAAACGAACTTTTCTGTGGGACTTGTCTGGATGTTCTGCAGGCAGGTTAAACACCACATGGCAAAAATGCGGCTTCTTCCTCCCCTCCTCGCCCTCATCCTGCTCCTCTGCCTGCATTCCTGCTGCCTTTCATTTGCACCGCTGTCCACCTGTGTGTCCACGGCCAGCACTCAGGTCTTACTCTTGTCTCCTCCATGTTCCTCCCAATTGCACATACCATTATTACCACAATCTGATTATTTTTACCTATGTCTGTAAGTTTGTTGATCCCTCTCCTTTCACTTATAAGTGTCCTTGATTCAGAGGCATGGCTAATCTTAGAAGAGCTGACAGAACAGAGTGATTAACAAGATTTCATTACAGCGTCCAGGCGTGTTTTTTTTCCTCCTAGGTGGCTTGAAACAGAGGAAAAAAAGAGCATAATTTTCTATTACTCAAAATATTGCAAACAAAAAAGCTCTTTTGGGTATTCTTAGGCTGCCTAAGTCCTCTTTCTATTTCATTCCTCAGTAGACATTTCAGCAAGAAGCAACAGCAACATCAAGAGGCTTCATTGCGTGGAGCCCCAGGGACTGTTGACAATTTCAGATATTTTTTTCTTTACTCCTCTCAGGGTACTTGCAGGGTAGTTTCTTACACTTGGTAGGCACTTAGATGGTGTTGATTAAATTGAATTATGTCTCTAAGAGGCAGCAAGTTGTCATGAAAATATCTGGTTTCTAGTCTGTGATCCTTCATTAAGTTGTCACGGGACCTAACATGAATCATATCACTTCTTTGAGCCTCAGTGTCTTCATTTGCAAAATTATGACAATGAAGTAGGCAATCACTATGAGCCTTTGTAACTCTGGCATTTGATGGATAAAAAGGGTCAAACTTGTCACCTATGTTTCATGTGGTGAGATAATATTTGAGATACTAAATTAGACTTTTCTCCCCATATTTCCATGTTTTTTAAACTTTGTTCTCCAAGCCTAGGTCCAGGAGAGGTTTGCCTCAGGGCTGAGAACCTGAGGGTATGAGGAGCTTGTGTGGATAAAGGCTGGCCTGGAATCGGACTGCCCATGTGTTAATCCTGCATAAATTTGACATAAAATGCTCATGCTGCTCCCTAGAAATGAAAGGGAGGGAAGAATCTCTGAAGTGACTACATTTGTCCTTTTGCTACCAGACAGTAATGAAAACAATATTAATAGGAGAAACTAAATAAATTTATAACTTGAAATAGTGTTTCCACTGCTTTGTATGCAATTCGAAAGATCCAGTTCAACTCTTTTCTTCCTTATATCAGCTGGTTGCTTTGGTATTCTGTAAAGGTAGTCTGAGATTTCTGTTATATAAAATGCTAGAACTACTAAATTGCACAATGCTCCAAATTTATATGAGAAAGCCCTAACCCCTAATGTGACTATATTTGAAGATAGGGACTGTGAGGTGGTAATAAAGTTTAAATGAAGTCATAAGGATGTAGTCCTAATCCTCTAGGACTGATGCCCTTAAAAGTAGAAGAGACACAAGAGCTTTTTCTTTCTGACATGTGAAGGCACAGTGAGAAGGCATCATCTGGAAGGCCAGAAAGAGAGCCTTCACCAGACACTGAGCTCTGCCAGAAACTTGACATTTCAACCCCTACACTCTTTCTCCTTCGTTCCAAATTTCTTCTTTTTGGAATGGGAATGTCTATCCTATAGTTGTACCATCATAGTATTTTGGAAGAACATAACTTGTCTGGTTGCATGAGTTCACAGCTGGAGAGAAATTTGGCCTCAGGATGAATTGTACCATGAGTGTCACCCATATCTGATTTACTTGATGTGTAGATTAGATTTTGTACTTTAGAGTCAATGCTGAAATGAATTAAGACTTTGGGAGCTGTCGGGATAGAATGAACATGTTTTGCATCCCCTTGGACATAAATTTTGGGAGAAACCAGGGACAGATTACTATGGACTGACTTGTGTCCTCTCCAAATTTACATTTTGAAGCTCGAACTGCCAATGTGACTGTATTTGAGGATAAGGTCTGTGAGGAGGTGGGAAAGGTTAAATGAGTTCATAAGGGATGGATCATAGTCTGCTAGGGTTGGTGCCATTATAAGAAGGGGAAGAGACACCAGAGCTCTTTCTCTGCTTCTCTGTGCCGTGCGATGAGAAGGTGGGTGTCTGCGAGCCAGGAAGAGAGCATTCACCAGAAACTGACCATGCTGGCACCCTGATCTCAGACTTCCTAGTCTCCAGAATTGTGAGAAAATAAAATTGTGCTGTTTAAGGCACCCCATCTGTGACATTTTGTTACCGCAGACAAATACATAGAGTCCCAACATGGCCATTAGTTGATAGAAAAATCCCTGCATGTCTATGGTGAACTTTGTTGACATCAGAATGTCCTCAGAGGTAAGCTACCACAGGGTGAGAAATTTTCCTACCAATTATTTGAAATAGTTAAGGATAAAACTCAAGGTATGATCAACATTCCAAAAGTGAATGAAATCAGAGTCGCAAGCTGCTGGGAGAGTTGATAATTATATCTAATGGACTGGAAGCAACATTGTCAGTGTTCATTCACTGCCTTTGATTTTGTTATTAACCTCCTTCCTCTTATTTAGAACCTGTGAATTTTAGTTGAGGGGTAAGGCAGGCTAGATCAGATGTGCTGACAAGGGCCAGAACTGAAGGACAGAGGGAGTAAGGGGTGCTCCTGGAGCAATTTTGTGGGGGGCCCTGCCTGCCCAGTCACTAACCAAGGAACACGCCTTTGACATTCCTTCTAGGGCACGGACATCTCTCCATTAAAATGTCTCCATTTAACCTCTGCCAACAGCACACAGACTGTCTTATCCTAAGCAACATCAAGAAAAATCTATGAGATTTTAAAGGAAGAGGCTCATTTCTATTTACGGTTGCCTTCATTACTTACCAAATGGAAAAGAATGGTTGTGGCTAAGCCAATCACAGAATCTTTAAAAAAATTACTTACATTTTGCTCAAATTATTGGCATAGTTGTTTGCTATCTTTATTATCAGTAGCATATATGTCTCTTCAATCCAGTTCATTTAGATTACGTTAAAATTCTCTGTCTTCCCATGAACGTAGCCGGGGTAGGAGGAAAACACCAGCTTCAGAGTCTGCTGGCCAATAATTGAAGCTGATCTGTTGTGATTAAAAGTCAGCCTAGGATAATCCTCAATGAGTTTAATTTGCATGTGGAAAATTAGTTATATATAAAGCTTGTAGCTACTTGAGATCTAATTTTTTCCCTTTATCCTTATCCAATAAGCACTGATGAAGCCTCACGTTGGTTACGTGTTCCCTGGGGCTCGTCTGTGAAGTGACCATCGCGTCCTTCCTGGTTCTGCTCATCAGGAAGTCCCAGTGAATGGCAGGGTCTTCTCCGGTTTTGTTTTTAGGACCTTTGTCCCTGACCCCTTCTGTGTAATACCACAGCTCAGTGCCTGCGGATATTTAAATTGAAGCCTCTGGAAAGAGCTCCAATTTCTTACACTCACGCTCGGGGATGATTTTCACGGCCCCAGCGCTTTGTGTGACCTCTAGGCCCTGATATTTTAAAGAGAGATTGGATGGCATGGTATTGGCTGTGATGATGAAGGTTACTAAAAATAACAAATAACTGACCCTTTAATAAGATTTAAAACAGGCTTATTGAGCTGTGAGGTTGTCAGCGGTGATGAGATTTTATTCTCATTTTATCACATCTCTTTTAATTTACAGCAGAGTTGGAAAAAAAATTGTTTTTAAGGGCCACCAAAAATATGATTCATGGCTTCTGCTCATGGATAGCTTAAGCTCATTAGAAAATTATGAAGATGCATAACGCCCAGGGTAAACTAAAGGCTCATAAAACATTCTGCTTAAGGTAAAATTGATTTCAAATGCTCTGGGGAAAGTGAATATTAGTTAGCCTTAGATTAATTCTCTTTAGCTTCAAGACTATATTGTATGGGGGCAAGGTAGTTCTTTAAATTAAAGATGGCGTAATTAAAAGTGCAATAAATTGAAAGAATTACTTTGTTTGATATAATTTCTGTGTAGTCTGGCCCCACTGTCTGATTCTGTTACGGCACTGTCAGTGAGTGGTGACGACTAGGTACTGATTTTCAACTATGTTATTCTTCACTATAATCACCCTTTATTATCATACTTATCTGCAAGGGTACATCGATCAGAAAATGCCCGTTAATTACACTGCTAATGGTCAGTAAGTGAGAGGATTATGCTAGAATGACTAGGAAACGAGCTGTGAGCACCTTTGGGGTAGTCACTGTGACTACAGCAGTGCTGAATTGGTAGGTGAAGCTGCCAGCCTGGAGCCTGCAGGTAGCGTGATTATTGACCTTTCATTTACTTAAACTGCAGGAGCCTGAAGCCTAATACGAACCAGTGATACTTTGAGCATCTCCTGCATGGCAAGGCATGGGGCAGGTGGTCCCCTGATAATGCAAAGAGATGAAGATGTTTCTAAATGCCAATAGTTTTGACTCTGCGTTGGGTTTTTGAATGATTCTTATCTCCCCTAAGAAGAATAAAATTTGAAATATGAGTTGAAAGCTCTTTATATTTGAATGTAAAATATGGCAAGAAATTATTATTTTCAGATAATCTGCTTCCACATACCTAATAGGTTAGTGGGTGCATTTATTTAGTATACTTACATGTTGAATTTTTCCACGAATTCCCATATCCTTAAAATTATGATAATGCTTAGTTGCTTTTACTGTTATTTCCTCAGACATCTGAAGCAACCAGTTTGAGCTTACAAAGGATTCTAACTTTATGTTAGGTAAGATTTTGTTCTTTAATGTTTTTCAAAAGAATTTTTAAGGCTAGCCATGACGCTATTATGTGTCCTTTTTTAAATTTTAATTTAACCTTTCCATCAGTTGTTTGGAATAAGAGATCTCTAATTTTTTTTTTTTTTAATTTAGGAATCTCACTTACAGGATCCATCTTTTGGCCACTGACAATTAGAATTTTTAGTGGTGTACTTCATTCCAACAATGACCCGATCCAATTGCCTCTTCAGACAAGAAGCAGTCCTCCCAAATATCCACCCCCACATTCCCGATTTTCCTAGAAATAAGATTAGATAGCAAAAAACTCTTGTTGCCGCAGACAGTTAAGGGTGGTGTTTGACTCTGGTAATCCAAAAATTTGGGTGGGGGGCACCAGTCACAGACCTATTAATCTGTGGCACCAGGTGGGTCCTCCTGGTATTAAACTTTCTCAGCAGTAACTAGGCAACAGGTTGAGATGACAAAAGCTTTTTATGGATGAGATTTCTTATGGCAAACCTTCCCAAGAGCTTGACACATTCAGAACAAAAAACTCTTTGGTTCTCAGCCATTTTCAGATTGGCCACCGGATGTGACCTGAAAACCACACCCCAGGGTGGCAGAGACCAAGAGAGAAAGCTCCCACTTGGCCAAAAGTTAAGCTCTCAAGAACATAAAACGAGACAAGAGGGGACCTCATCTACTACCCTTCTTTATGACAGAACAACACAGAAAGACGAAACAAAGGAAAAGAAGAAAGAAATCACATGATATGACCACAAAGTACCAAAAAGTACACCAGAGTCGCTGTACCCCAAGCCTAGTCCTTTTTTCTCATTAATCAAAACCTTGCAGAGAAGATAAACTGTGATTTTTACCATATGCTCAACAGAATTGCACACAGAGAGAGAGGCTAGGAGCCTGATGAATAAGAAAGTCTTACCATTTTGCCAACAGATCAAGCTCCTGGGTTCCCCTCACTGTGGCTTCTAGAAGAACAGAATGTTTTTGGTGATTCTGCTCACAGCACCGTAGCTCTGAAGGCCAACGTCCTTGGCCTCCTAAAGGTTTGCTGAAAAATCACTGACATGAGACAGACTGATTAATAGGAGAAAAGGCATATGGATTTATTTAACGTATGTATAAAAAATGCATGGGAGCCTTCAGAATGAAGACCCAAAGATACAGAGGACAATTTCCATTTTTATACTTAGGTTCAACAGGTATGGAGAGCTGTGTAGAACTATGATTGGACAAGGGTATGATCTAATGCTAGGAGATTGAGTGAGGAAACCCAGGTAGGCTTGTCCATCTAGATTCTTCTTGGCCTTTCTGAGCATGCATTCTTTCCTTCTAGGTGTGGGGCAGGACCCTCTCTAGAATTGGCAGGGGTGTTTTTATGACCTACAAATGAGGGAGGTCAGATCATTCCTTCATGGTCAGTTTTTACACAGAATATAATTAGGCCTTATGGCTAGCTTTCAGGAAAAGGGGCTAAGGTTTCTATGACCTGCCTTGGAGAATAGGGATTCTAGTTTTATGGCCTGCCTCAGCAAAGAATGGAACTGAGAGACAGGCAGGCAATAGAGGGACAGAGAAAAACGTTTGCTTCTGAGGCTGCTTCTGAGACCTTCATTGTGGGATAATGTTTTCTGAGCTTTGACATTACTAATATGCAGATATCTCATATTTGAAGGTCATAGAGTCTTAATCTGGTAGTATTTAACCTTGACCCTATTGGTATTGAAATCACATTCCTATTTATTTAAAGCTGTATTTCAGTGTTTAGAAAAATCGCAAATTTCTCAAAATTAATCTTACACTTGTGAAATGAGGTATATTTTTGGTATAGTTTTTAAGTGCTGTTGAGCTTGAAACTTGAACAGAAGAGAAATGAGATGATTTTGAACTTACCTTAATAGAGAAATAGGTAGTACAAAAATCACATAATTAAGGCTGGGCGCGGTGGCTCACGCCTTGTAATCCTAGCACTCTGGGAGGCCGAGGCGGGTGGATAGCTCAAGGTCAGGAGTTCAAGACCAGCCTGAGCAAGAGCAAGACCCCATCTCTACTATAAATAGAAAGAAATTAATTGGACAACTAAAAATATATAGAAAAAATTAGCCGGGCATGGTGGCGCATGCCTTTAGTCCCAGCTACTCGGGAGGCTGAGGCAGAAGGATTGCTTGAGCCCAGGAGTTTGAGGTTGCTGTGAGCTAGGCTGATGCCACGGCATTTTACAGCCTGGGCAACAGAGTGAGACTCTGTCTCAAAAAAAAAAAAAAAATCACATAATTAGAGAAAGAAGAAAATGGGATGGTTATGGATTATTCACTGGAGAAATGAGGGTATAAATTGATTTTCATGTTTGAAATAAAAGGGCAAAAAAGAGCAGGACAGAGAGGTGCAAAGAGCCTTGAGAAAAAGTGAAATGATTATTCCTCTTTATCCAAACACACTGCTAACGTGGCAGAGTTAGAACATTTTTGGACTATTCCTGAGGTCAGTTAGAAACAGCATCTGCCGGAAGGATGCAGCATTATAAAATAAATACACTAGGAAAGAAATAAGGTGTTGATCTTCATAAATATCATTGCTCTTCACTAGTCTCTTGATTGAAATGCAAGCAAAACGACAAACAATCATGCTCTGCTGGTTAATTTTTTAAAAATAAACTCAGTCTTTCAACTCATGCCTTTGCATTTTCTGCCAGATGACTTTGATTTTATTGTATTTCTCAAGTTGTATGAATATACTGCTTGCTTTTGGCATTGAGAAGACAATGCTTTTGTCTCCCGTGGATGCCAAATGGAGGACAAATTAATATTCAACATACCTATTACTTGGAAATTAAAATACTATTACATTTCTTCTGAATGATTTCTTTTATTACAAAGATATATTTAATAAGGCATTTAAAAATGAAGTGTTCCTTGAAATTTGGAAGTAATTTTATTATTTCCGTAATTCTCTTGCCAAATTAATTAGATATTGTGGGCCAAATGTGTAGTTTAAAATCATCAGATTAATGCAAATGACATTTTGTACATAAAATCAAATAGGAGACTTTTGGAGATTTCTTAATTTAATCTGAAAGGCAATTGTGAAAATGGTTCTCTGTACCAAAATTAAAGATGTTATTTAAAATTAATTCTAAAGCTAAAGGACAAACATTACTTCAGATTAAATGCTAAAGGACAAAGATTAATGGTGAAAAATCTTTAATTAGTAGGAAGGAATTGAGTGGAAAATTATTAACTTGTCCCTTCATAAATCTTTAATACTAATTGATTAGTGCTTTGTATTTAAAGATATAATCATCAGAGTGTAAATAAGCAGTGTAACCTTTCTTAATAGTGAGCTAAAGTATTCCACCAGACATTTGAAAGACATATCCTTCTGGAATAGTTGGACTATATTCTTCCAAGAATATTGGAGCTGTTTTATTTGGAAAACCAAATTCTTGTGAATTTTTTGGAAACATTTCCTAAACTTTGAATCTGTTTCCTTCTCTCTCTCCCACAAACATTACACTAGCTATTTCAGAAATACTAAATTTACTGCTATCATTAAAAAAATGTGATTTCTCAGACTCTCATTAGATAGTCATTTTAACATACCCTTAAGAATTTATTTTTAATCTTTTAACAACTACATTTCATAGAACTGTCAATACCTGTTCATCGGCATGCTGGTCAAAATGTGGATATTTTTGAAACTAACCACTTTATTAATAAACTTAACTGGATATGGTTTTCTCATTGTTAGTAGTGATGGAAAAGGCCAAACAGGAAGGACAAAATAAAAACTCAAATATATTTTTAGTAGCATGTGTGGACTTTTGGAAAATTTTTTTTATTAGAATTTCTCTTGGGGAGCATTGTCTGAGAGAAGTACTTTGATAAAAATATTTTGGTAGATGGTGACCCCCCAAGGCATGCACAAGTAATAAAGAGGAATAATTTGCATTGCTTCCAGAAGAGAGTGAGTGTGGGAGGATGCTAATAAGATAAGGAGTAAGCTGTCAGAACGCTTGTGTTGCATGGTGGGGCTGATCGTTGTGATCGCCCACAAATGCTTCCTGTCAGTGCATTTTTTTTGTGGAAGCTTGAGAAGGTGTTGAATTTTGTAACACCTGTTGAGACAAGGTGAGACAGAAAAAGTATGCACAAAAATAGAAGCCAAGGGCAGGTTCTGGACCCAGAACTGAAATTTGAGATACGTGAAATTAAACAACGGCATTCTATCAGCACACTGGTGAAAAGCATCCAACTCTTAGGTCTTCAGTAAGCACAAATGAGATTGAGGAAGAAAGCTTTCTTTAGTCAGCTCAGCTGCCATGACAAATACCATAGACCAGGTGGCTGAAGCAAGAGAAGTTTATTTCTCACAGTTCTGGAAACAGGAAGATCCAAGATCAGGGTACCAGCTGATTCAGTTCTTGGCGAGGGCTCTCTTGTAGAGGGCAATCTTCACAGTGTATCCTCACATGGCTTAGAGAGAGATCATTTCTCTTGTGTTTCATCTTATAAGGGCACTAATTCCGTTTGTAAGGGTTCTACCTTCATGACCTGAGATAAGGAAAGAACATTCTCATTGAATTTAGCAACACGGATTTAGCATCCATGGAGTTCCTTGGAGGCTTGGCTGGAACAGTTCCTGTGGAATGAGAGGAAGAAACCAGTCAATAAAGGACTTCACAATCAACAGGAGGTGAAGATGTAGGAAATGCCGTGAAGATGGTCCTGCTAGGGAATTTGACCACGGAGGGGAACAATGAAATAAGGCCATATTTACACCAATAGATGGAGTCACGGAGATTTTTTAAATTAAATTATTTGTTATACATTATTTATTTTAAAAATCGTGGTAGCTACCGTAGCATATTTGGAAATAATGACAATGTTACAATAGAAGGAAAATATTGGTGATTGAGAAGATTGGGGGTTAAGTGATGAATAAAGGCTTTGAGCAGAACAGAGGAGACTCACACAAAAGCACAATGGAAGGGGTTGACCTTTTACAGGGAGAGGGACAACATGAGTGAGAAGGGTCTAGTTCAATCTATTTTTAGGAGGAGAAATGTGTCTGATAGCTCCAATTTTCTAGTTCTAGTGAGAGGCCGGTTCAGTAGGAGAGAGTTAGTGTGGAAGACAGAGAAAGAATTACATGAGAAGGGGGACAAAAAAATGTGGGCAGTATCAAATGCCAGTTGGTAAAGTAAAACCAGTTAGCTCAGGTGTAAATTTTTTCCCCCAGCAACTGCTAGAATGGACTTTATGACTGTCATTAGGGATATGTGCCAAGATCTTAGTTAGTTTACAGCAAATTCTGGAGAGAGGATAGACTTCAAATTCTGTGTTCAAATTCTGCCTTTCCCTCTTCCTAGCTGTGTGATATTGGCAAGTAATTTTACTACTCTGGCCATCAATTTTCTTCACTGTGACATCTGTGTTGGCTTATAACAAAAATTAAGTGTCAGTATATATACAGTTCTTAGCAGAGATAAAATAAAATCCTTAAATGGTTGTAGTAGCTGTTGCAATGATACATGGATATCTCCCTTATAAAAGCCTCCATCAGTAATAGAGCTTTGTTTGTTTGTTTGGACCTTTGATCATTTTCTTTATCGGCAGGGTATTTTCTTTGTTCTTAATTTAGATCAAACTATCGGTGAGGTTTGGCACCCAAGCTACATGTATTCTTCTGCCTCTCTTTATGTCTTGACATCTCACCCTCGATAACTCCAGAGGGTTGCCCTGATTTAAGGGGATAAAAGACAAAACAAATCCCATATTTGTTTGCAATTAATTAAGAAGGAATTTCTGAAGAGATGAGTGATGAGCAGAATTTTGAAGAGAAGCAAGATATTGATGAAAAGAGCAAGAAATGAATTTGTAGGTCAGTGGGTGGTAGAGTGTTTACATGGGGAAAGACACGGGCATGAAAATGAGCAAATCACATACGGGAGGTGTCGGGCAGATACTGCTGGTGGGAGTGAAGAGGCTGCAGTGAGAGGTAATGAAAAATGGAGGTGGGATGGGATCCTGGGTTGTGTCATATTAGTGGAAAGCCCTGAAGGCCAGACAAGGCTTGGGATGTGCATAATAAGTGACATGGAAACCCCGGAGATGGCTGAGCTGGCAGGACACCTGAAGAAAATGAAGTTAGAGGAAAAGCATTAGAGCATCAGTGAGTAGGTGGGATCAGATGAACACAGACTGGAGACAGAGATCTGAGCTGCTGAGCACCCCGGACTGGGTGGCTGGGGGAGGGGAGGGGAGAGGCTAGATAAATATAACATAGTTCAGTGTTTCTGAAGTTGTTCAAAGAGCTAAGAGAGCAATAGGAAATAACTCAAACTTAACTGAGGGAACTCGGAGATCACAGTAATGTGGTATTTTGAGGGGAGGGTGGGGTAAGGGGTAATAAGAAAAGAGAATAGAAATAGTTTCAATAGGGCGAAGTCTAATAAGACCACTGTATTTGTATGTTAAATTTCTATTTTAATTACAATAATGGAAAACTAGAACTGGGTAATACATTACTGCCTCAAAGAAAGAAAGAATAATAGAAAGAAGGAATATTTGGGACACCGTTCAGAAATTGTCATCTTGAGCAATCTTAGGCCACGTAATGTTTTGTGTGATGTTGTCTATGGGTGTAAAACAGCGTGCCAAAGAGAGATAGCGGGTGAATGTGATTCCTTGGCTCGTCTGTTTCACTCTCAGTCTTTGCTCTGCAGCCCCACTGTGTGCACCAGCATTTCAGGATTGGGAATATGCAACTTTTTTGTTGTTGTTGTTGTTGAGACAGAGTCTCACTCTGTTGCTCTGGGTAGAGTGCCGTGGCGTCAGCCTAGCTCACAGCAACCTCAAACTCCTGGGCTCAAGTGATCCTCCTGCCCCAGCCTCCCGAGTAGCTGAGACTACAAGCACCCACCACAATGGTCAACTAATTCTTTTTTGTTTTTGGTAGAGATGGGGGTCTCGCTTTTGCTCAGGCTGGTCTCGAACCCCTGAGCTCAAGCAATCTGTGGATTGGGAATATGCGGATGGAGTTTGCCAAGAAACCTGATACTCTGTGAGACACCTCAGAGGTTCCAACAGCCCCTCTGCAGCCTGGGAAGACAAGATGAAGCAGGATTTTCCCGAGAGCTGGAATGTATTAAGGAATTGTCTTGGGTGTCCTGGACCATGAGGTGTCATGGGACCAGAGTCTCTAATGACTGACGTGTGATGGGTGCTTAGGGGCTGGCACTGTGCTCCGTCCTTTGCACATGGTTGCCTTGATAGGTGTCCCTGAAACATGGCTGCCTTTGCAATCTATGCAAATAGTGCCCTCCATGTTGGAAGTGAAATCTTTTTCTTATAAAAAGCTCCTGCGAATATCTTAGTTTGAAATGCCTTTCTCAACTTTCTCCGTGAATAAGGAGAGGAAAGACAGTGCACTTTCAAGTTCGATCAGATCACAGAATTACTGTTATCTTTAACACCTTTAAGGTATCTTTAACTGTGAAGTAAAGTGTAAATTAGCAGGAAAAACATGTTTGGTTTCCTGATTAAGATGGGGAGATTTCAACAGTCGACATCCAGCTGGTTTTTAGTTTTGGCTTGTAAATGTTTTGTGTTTTTAATAGTGCTGACCAAACTTTTAAAAAATGAGGAATACATGGTGGATATAAGATGCAAATTTCTGTCTTAAAGCATGTTGTCTGATTGATTTCTTATGGAATATACATACCCTGTTTTTATATCTGATTTACTAAATAGTATGCACCTCTGTATCTTTTGCATATTATAGAGATACATACATATCTCTATGATGTCTACATCTTTTCTAAGTTTAATCTCTCCAATTTAGTGGACTTTAATATTTTTATATGGTAACTTATTTTTAGTCAAAAAAATGGCAAATTGTGGTTATTTCACTCTATTTTTAAAGTTACTTTCCTATGTCCTGAAGGTTTAAATTAAATGTGTCTATTATGTTGGTGTTTAATTTATATGCTTAAGATTTCTATCACTAATGAGAATATTTTATTTTCTTTAGAAATAATTTTATACTTCATAATTTACAGCTTAATAAAATAGTATATATATTAGGCATAATGTGTGAAATGAAGGAGGTGATCTATTTTGAATTTGAATTTGCAGAGAAAGCTTCTTTAAAAAGCTAAACTCAATAGCATAAAAATATTAATACATTTGGTTGAAGAAAAACTGGTTTAGAACTGAACAAGTCAAAGTATTTTATTTTAAGTTACTTTTTTTGAGACAGGGTCTCACTCTGTTGCCCGGGCTAGAGTGCTGTGGCGTCAGCCTAGCTCACAGCAACCTCAAACTCCTGGGCTGAAGCGATCATCCTGCCTCAGCCTCCCAAGTACCTGGGACTACAGGCATGTGCCACCATGCCCGGCTAATTTTTTCTATATATTTTTAGTTGGCCAATTAATTTCTTTCTATTTATAATAGAGACGGGGTCTCACTCTTGCTCAGGCTGGTTTCGAACTCCTG
>CAUYRT010029766.1:0-36293 GCA_963574885.1 Lepilemur ruficaudatus
TCTGCCTCAGCCTCCCGAGTAGCTGGGACTACAGGCACGCACCACCATGCCCAGCTAATTTTTTCTATATATATCTTTAGTTAGCCAATTAATTTCTTTCTTTCTATTTATAGTAGAGACGGGGTCTCACTCTTGCTCAGGCTGGTTTCGAACTCCTGACCTTGAGTGATCCGCCCGCCTCGGCCTCCCAGAGTGCTAGGATTATAGGCGTGAGCCACCGCGCCTGGCCCCAGTTGTTTCTTTGTCCTTTTTATTCTTGTAACTTTTAAGTCTGTCATGCTTGTGTGAGCTCAGTCAGTTACCAAGTCTGATTAAACATGTCAGGAGAGCCAGGAGCTGCTTTGCCCTCTAGTGAATCATTCAACTTGGTGATAATTGCAGTAACCCATTGCTTTAACAGAACCAAGAATGAATAGGGATGAAGAAGTAATTTTTTATCTTGTTCTTTGCCTACATTTCTTCTTCCTAATCTATTTACAGGATTATTACAAAACTGGTATCATTAATTGTCCTGATGGCATCTCTATCCCAGACCTTAGAGATACATGCGATTATCTCTGCATTAATTTTGACTTCAACACTATCCGATGTCAGGATCTGAGTAAGTACAGAGCAGCTGCCATCTGCACTAGAGTTGCTGAACTTTGAGTTTGGTGGAAATAACTGATATTTTTTATTAAACAAGAGTTTCAGGTGTGGGTTGAAAATTATCTACAGAGGCAAAAATGTGATACTAATTAACCTATTCCCTCTCTTGCTTCAAAGCACTATGAGGAAGTGGAATAAACAAAGGAAAACAGGTAGTAGGTTCTAAATCTAGCTTATCGGTGAGTGACTACGTTTACTGCTTCTCTCTTGGGACCTTGGTGTCTCAACTCTAACAGATAAGGATAGTGATTGTCCAACAGGAGGAAAGGCTTACTAATAAAGTCAAACAGCATAGATTGGTTGGGTGGTTCTTACCATTATTTTTATCATTAATTAACTTAGTGTTTTCTAAGTGCTTTATAGATGTAGACTTGCTTAAACCTTGTAAGTTAACCCGAAAAGATGGGTGATAACCTCATTTAACAAATGAGAAGACTGAGAAATTAAGCTTGTTCAAAGCTAAGCATTAAAGCTAGGATTAGAACTAGTCAGATTGTCTGACTACAATCCCTATGCTCTTATCATTACCCAGGCTTCTGAAAATTATTTAAAGATTTATTCTTTGAATTTTATGATGCATTTCCCTACATGTTACATAAAGACCTCTGGACTTGTGATTTCTATACTGGGTCTTGTACACACTTAGAGTGAGTGTTTCAGTGTCACTAAAATTCAGATTATTCCTCTACGGTAGCACTCTAACTCCATGAAATAAGGCTCCAGAGCATGGTTCCATCTCATGTAGAATTAACATCTATGATCTGACACTGTATGTCCAACAGAACCTCAATTGATCAGAAAGCTCAGGGATTATTAAACATGAGTAAATTGAAGAGTGATAGAATATAAAACATGAATTAACAAGGTCAGTTTAATTATCACCTTTGGCAGGAAACAATCTCTTTGCCTTTAAATGTGCCACTTCTCTGGACCTTATTAATGCTAACAGCCACTACTTCAACAGTATTCTTTGTTTTTTTTTTTTTCTTTTTGAGACAGAGTCTTACTCTCTTGCCTGGGCTAGAGTGCCGTGGCATCAGCCTAGCTCACAGCAACCTCAAACTCCTGGGCTCAAGTGATCTTCCTGCCTCAGCCTCCTGGGTAGCTGGGACTACAGGCACATGCCACTATGCCTGGCTAATTTTTTCTATATATTTTTAGTTGTCCAGCTCATTTCTTTCTATTTTTAGTAGCGATGGGGTCTCGCTCTTGCTCAGGCTAGTTTCGAACTCCTGAGCTCCAGCAGTCCTCCCACCTCAGCCTCCCAGAGTGCTAGGATTATAGGTGTGAGCCACCGCGCCCGGCCGAGTATTCTTCACTCTAGTAATATTTGCATTTGGACAGATAGCATGCTCACTTGCATTTTCTCTCCCCAGGTGCTTTACTGCATGAACTGTCTAATGATGGTGCTCATAAGCAGTTTGATCACTACCTCGAAGAGCTGATCTTGCCCATCATGGTGGGCTGTGCCAAGAAAGGGGAGCGAGAGTGCCACATCGTTGTGCTGACAGATGAGGATTCTGTGGACTGGGATGAAGACCATCCCCCACCCATGGGCGAGGAATATTCCCAAAGTAGGAGCTCCCTGCATGGTGTGGATATTTTCAGCAAGAAACACGCTGCCCAGAGTAGCAGCTAGATCTTAGAACCAATATGAATATCACTATTGAGTGCATGATGAACACATTCACCTGGATGATAAACCCCTATTGATACAGGTCTAACTTTCATGCTGGGGAATATAGTGAATTTTATTAAACCGTTCACTCCTGTCCCTAGTGTCTAGTACTGTGTCAAATATTGAGGCAGCACATTAAATGGTGTGTCATTCTTCTTTTCATTCATTTCATTTTTAAATCCTTTTGAATTGGTAATAATTCAAAATTCCAAAAGAATAAAAAGATATACATTAAGAAGTTTTGTTCCCACCCCCGTCCCGTCTCCCCAGTTTTCCTCTTCAGTTTCTTTTATATCCTTCCAAGTATATTCAGTGCACACACATGAACAATTTTTCCCCTTTTTTTCAAATGGTACTGTATTATACAGACTAGTCTGTACCCTTTCTTACATGAAAATCTTCCACATTCTTTTTTATGGCTGCATAGTATCCTGTTACACAAATGTGCCATAACTGATTTAACCAGCCCTATTGTTGGACGTGTGCTATAAATTATAATGCCATGAATATCCTTTTAAACACAATCTTTTCATGTATGTATATATCTTTACAGAATGTGTCAAAAGCTTTGTGCCTATTATAATTTTGATAGACATTGCCAAATTATCCTCCATAAAGATTATACCAGTCTATACTCACAAAACAATATATGGCAAGTTTGTTGCCCACACTGTCTCCAAAACTGTTTTAAAAATTAGCCGTGGCATCAGCCTAGCTCACAGCAACCTCGAACTCCTGGGCTCAAGCGGGCTCAAGCGGTCCTCCTGCCTCAGCCTCCCAAGTAGCTGGGATTACAGGCATGTGCCACCATGCCCGGCTAATTTTTTCTATTTTTAGTAGAGTTGGGGGTCTTGCTTTTGCTTAGGCTGGTCTTGAACTCCTGACCTCACGTGATCCTCCAGCCTTGGCCTCCCAGAGTGATAGGATTACAGGCATTAGCCACTGCACCTGGCATGTTTTAAAGACTTTTATCTTTACTACTTTCCTAATAAGGTTAAAAAAAACTGTATCTCATGATCAGCATGAGTTTTAATTTGTATTTCTCATTTCATGGATGGGCTGGACATCTTTTTAATTTTTAAGAACCATTCTAATATCCTTTTCTGTTAACACTATCTATGCCTTTTGCCTATTACAAAATTGGATTGTTAGTCTTTTACTTAGTGATTTGCTCTCTGTGACAGTCCTATTATATTAAGGAAATTAGCTCTTTATGAGTTGTAAATATTTTTCCCATTTGCTTTCTTTTTAGGTTAAATGGTGGTTTGGGCTGTGCAGAGATGTTATTTCTATATAGTCATCAGTTTTTCTTTTATGGCTTCTAGGTTTTATGTCATATCCAGAAAGGCCTTTTCTACCCTAAGATTATAAAATTTCTCTTATGGCGTATGTTTTATTTAACATTTAATCTTTGATCCATCTGGATTATTCTGACATGAGAGGTCAAGTATACCTTCCATTAGTTTCATTCTGTTAGCTTATCTCCTTCCTCTTACCAAGGTCTTCACACCATGACTAACCCTAAATTTTTTCTTTCTCAGTTCTTTATAGCTCCAAGCTCTACAGATTCTTCAAATATATCGAGAATCGGGATGTTGCAAAAACAGTGTTAAAGGAACGGGGCCTGAAAAACATTCGCATTGGAATTGAAGGTAAAAAAAAAAAAGAATCCCAGTCAGTGTTCAGGTTGCATGCTTTTGGAGTAGGTTGGAAATTCAGCTTCAGAGGGCCGAGAGAATAGACATACATGAAAATCACATTCCTACTCATATGTGAAGGATTCCTATTTTTGTTTTTATCCTTATATTTCCTTTTTATCTCCAGTTGAAAATGCTTTAAAACAACCACAGGATTAGGTTCAAGCTTACTACTTCCAGGATAAAGAGCAGTGAAGGCAGAGGACGCTTGTGGACAGATGTAGCAGGGCTGTGGGCTCACCAAGTGGTAGGGTCATTCTGCCAACAATCTTTGTGAGGATGTTTCTGGGATCTGGAAGGGTCATTCTGAAAAATACAGCTTGGGGATTCAAAATTTAAGATTATTCCATACCTTTGAAGAATGTCTGGATATACTGACAGAACTACTTTAAATGATCTTGAGCAATGGCTCCTAACCTGTGGTCCCCATGGGAGGTTCTCAGAGACCAATTCTTGCAGAGTGCTGAAGCCATCCTGGTCTCCCCTCCACGGATCTTTGACTCCTGTGTTTCGCTGCTCTTGCTGCCTCACTTCTGCCCACAGAACGCATCAAACCTTCGTTGCGTCTGACTTGGACTGAAATTTAAAGTGGGAAGAAAATTTTGAGGTTGTCTATTAAACCTCCTTCCCTTATATCTTTCTCTTATCTCTTGGGAAACCCTAGGGATATAGTGAATAGGGATCAGAACCTTCTTCAATACATCTGATAACTGCCTCCTTCTCCTGCCTGTAGCTTCGGAAGCTGTATTGAATGAGATTTCTCCCGTTTCCACGTGAGAGTCTTTTAGGTATTTTAGGCAGCATCCCTGTTTTTTCTTTAGGCTAAACATTCCACATTTCCTTAACTGTTTCTCATACAGTGTGCCCTCTAAGCAACAGAATTAAGAGGACTAGAGTAGCCATGCACTGGCAGAATTTTTGTCCTATGATAATTGTTGCCAGCAACTAAAGTTTCCTGAATTAGTAAAAAGGCTTCTCTCCCCCTTCCATTAGAAGGGATAAAATTCTTGTTACTTCTCTTAGATTAGTCCCTTCTAGGGACAAGACCTACTAACCTGAGCAGGAAGGAAGCGAGCATGAAGGTGGTTGGGGCTGGGAAAGCATGGGGCAGAGATTGGACACTTCTAACATCGATTTTCATGCTGTCTATGGATTTGGGAAAAAATTGATGTGGTTAGGGAGGACGCTAGAGTGAGCACAATCTGCCAGTTATGAGAATGGCCTTTTTCTCTGCTTCAGGTTATCCTACCTGTAAAGAAAAAATCAAGAGAAGACCTGGTGGCCGGTCTGAAGTCATCTATAATTACGTACAACGCCCCTTTATCCAGATGTCATGGGAAAAGGAAGAAGGAAAGAGTCGCCATGTAGATTTCCAGTGTGTTCGAAGCAAATCCCTCACCAATCTGGTAGCTGCTGGTGAGGATGTCTTGGAGGACCAGGAGATATTAATGCATCACCCACCCCAAGTGGATGAACTTGACCGGCTAAATGCCCCACTTTCTCAGATGGCTTCTAATGACTTTCAGGATTAGGGCCTGCTGTGGGTCCACCCCTCATTGGAGCTCTTCTCAGTCTGGGATGCCCACAGCCAGCCCTCCCAGCCTCCCCATGATCTGTCTCGCCCCAAGTAGGAGATACGCTTCTCGCCTATCCTTTTCTTTTCTCCCATAATTAACATGTGTCCTTTCCAGTAAGTCCATGCCTCTGGCAGGGGATGAAGTCCGCACTGGTAATTAAGCTACCAGCTTTGCAGCAGTCCTGGTAACTTGAAAATTTTGGATCTGGTGCTGTTCACTGAGTCTTTGCATAACTGCAAAAGCAGGAAAGGAAGTCAGGACTCCTATTGCCCCATGTTAGCAAAGCAGTCCTTGTCATTTATATTCTCTTCTTAGGTTTTGTTTGCTTTGTTTTGTTTTATACCAGGCAAATTGCTTAGTAGCAAAGGGACCAAACTTAAAAGGAGACAATCTGTATCTTCTAAAAGCAGGCACTAATGGGATGCTCATTAGAGATTATTGAAGGTGCCATGCTTGGTGGCCTGTGCACTCAGATTGAATCTGGGGAGAACTAGACTCTCATTCAAAATATCCAAAAGGAAATTCTTAAGAGCTTAATTCAGTTTTGTTTCTCATTAATGCAGTGAACAATCCAAAACACACAGATTCCTTGGCAGGAAGGATAATGGAATAACAATGTTTGTGAAACCTTTTTAGCTTTCAGGTTTTTGAACCTAAACAAATTGATGATTCATTTGGAATGAAACTCACAACTCCAGTAGAAGAATCTTTCCAAATCAGGCCAATTGGATTATTGTGGCTTGGAATCTGGTATGAAAACATAGGTTTTGACACCCTTGGGCAGCATATTGCTGTGGGTGTGGCTGGGAGACCTTAAATGTGGATTAAAGGCTTTCAAGATGAGGACAGAAATTTCTCACAAGTGCTCACTTTCTCAGTAGAAAGACATAAGGTTCAGAGAGGAGGTATTTGGGATGAAGCTGGGTGGGAAACGTCACCTGCATAGGCTCTGTCTTGATGTAGAATTTTTCTATGTATATAATTTTCATACCATGGATTTTTTTTCAATATCGGTATATTTCAGTTTTTGAAGTAGCCTAATAGCTGCTCTCATACTGGGTAAAAAAAAATACTAATGTCATCCCTAAAGAGTGATTTGAAGGGAAATTAGGCCTAGTCATTTCATTTGATCTGTCAGCTCTGTTAACAGTGTGTGGTAAATGACAACCCAGATCACTGACTCCATGCCCATCTTCCTCTTCCTCTTTGGCTATTAACAGCAGAGCTAAATTTAGAGTCCAGAGCCAGATAAAAGTATTTTGGAATTATCTCTCACTTTGTAGTAGAAGTTGACCTTCCAATCACTCACCTGGGGTATTTACTCATCACAAACTGTGAAGAGGTACATAATTTCCATTAAGTTCTTTGAAAGTATGAATGAGTGGTTTTCTTAAATTCCATTCGCATAAGATAATATAGGTTGAGCATCCCTATCCAAAATGCTTGGGCCAGAGGTATTTCAGATTTCTGATTTTTTCCGATTTTGGAATATTTACAGAATACTTGCTGTTTGAACATCGCACATCTAAAAATCTGAAATGTTCCAAGGAGTATTCCTTTTGAACATCAGTACTCAAAAAAGTTTCGGATTTTGGAGCATTTCTGATTTTGGATTTGGGATGCTCGATCTGTGTAGGGCAAGCTACTTAATTCCATTTTTATGACTGCCCTAGTTAAAATCCTCCAAAGATAAAAGTTAGATAGGTGTTGAAAACTCCTCTTTCCAGGTTTGAAGAACAAGAGTGTGCTTATGTTCGCTGTACATGTGACCAGCATCACAGCGGAAATCAAAGCTCTATTGCTTACTTGGAGAAACTAGTAGTAAGGGGTTAAACAAGCCATCCCTCACCTAGAATTCTTCTGATAACCACTGGCATCCATTTGCAAGGCTGATGGCCACAGAGTCAAGGGTTAGGGTAATTTGTAGCCAGAAGAAAGTTTTATTTCTGTGAAACTAACTGGCTCATATTTGAGGTCAGGTTTGGTCTTGACCTTGCCAGCACCATAGTCATACCCACTAGCAGTTGGTCAGCCCAGATAATTGTTAAATGGTGCTTCCTTTACGTGTCTCAGTGGACTTCCATGCCATTCAAAGGAAATTTGAAAAATCTAATGTTTGTGTATTCTGTTATACAGTTTATGTATTGTTAACATTTGAATATAAACATGCCACAGCTAACACTTTAAAATTAATTAGTCCTTGCTTAGATAAAAAGCCAGATATGAAAGTATGGCATATACTTGACTCTTTGTTCTGTGTAATCGATCAATTTCCTCAGGCTTTCAAGAACTAGGTCTTTTCCCCCAAAATTGGGTTAACATGCATTTGGCCCCAACCTATGTGGTGTGAGTAAGCTGGAAATCTGTGAAGGTAAATTTGCTATTGTTACCAGCTGGTAGTGACTAAAGGAGAAGCTGGGACCACAGGCTTCTTCTGCTGGAGAGGGAAGTTTCTTCACCACTTGCTTTGCTTCCGCAAGGAGGAGCTCAGCATCACTGTAATTTGGTGGCTCCTCCCAGCCAATCCTGCTCTATTCCAGGTTCAGGACACTGCACGATGGCAGGACCTCTCAGGGCTTTGGTCATCCCCTTCAGAGTCAGTTACTGGCCAGATGGGCAAGAGGCCTTTCTCTCTAATAAAAAAAAGGTAGAACTCGGGTTTGGTGTTTTTTCTAAGTGCCTAAATAAGTAAGCCAGGCTGTTTATACAGAGTTTTTTGCTAGAGTATCTTAGAGCATCTCAGCAAGCCAAGATGAACCTGAATTTGAGGTTTAGAATCTTGAGTTTGTGTCTGCATCATATCATGTATAGCTAGCTGAAAGGAAACATTTGCCATTGAAGAGTTGGAGAGAAGGCAAGTGCTAAAATGTGTCAAGTTATTTAATGGTTTCTCCTAAGTGGAGGAAAGACACTGAAAGTGCAGCAAAAAGGGAAGGAAGACAGCCCTTACCTCACCCTGCCCCCACCATCCGCTTCCTCCCTTCCAGAAAATAAAGGGAAGGAAGACGGAAAGTAGTTGGATTAAACTGTACAGTATGCAATAGCCAATATAACTTAAACTAAATCCCAAGAAAACAGTGGGATATCTAATGTACACATCTATACAAATACTGTGGAATAAGCCCAGGAAGGATAGATGTATTTGCAAGTGGTGTTCCAAAGCATCCTTTGTTAAGTAAAACAAATACTCAGACCACAGGCTTTAACTCATATGCAGGTTTTTTTTAAATCAAGTATCAATAGAAAGTTAAAAATCAAGGGTTTTTAGTAATACATACAATGCCACTTCTTGCCATCATTTTGAGATTATTTAAATGGATGTAGTGAGCTCAGAAAGCAAGCTGATGCCTTCGTGGGAGATGGAGCCACATTTGTGTTCTGGGTGGGATCACCTCTGCAGGAGAACATTACATTTTCTCCTAACGGCAAAATGCTTGTAGGTTTTGCCTCTTTAATTTGTATTTACTTTAAATTGCACTTGTTCACCTACCAGTGTTTACGAAATCCTATATTTGGGATGCTTTTTCTATAATAAAATATTATCATTTCTGTGTCTGTGTTTTTTTAGTAGAAAATAAAATTGGAAATCAAGATGTTAAAAGGGACTTAAAGGGGTGGCACCCAGACTGCCCAGAGCAAAGCCTCTTCCTTGCCTAAAGGAGACGTGGAGCTTGCCCAGAGCCTGCATGTGCTTTTCCCACCCTGATTATTTCTTTATAACTCATGGGTTCCAGAGCCCATAATCGTCCACCTTCTCTTGAGTTCCTGGTTAACTTGTATTTGAGACCCCTTGAACACTTAAATCCAACTAAGCAGGACCCCACAAGGCCAAACATAAAATTGAAAGATAAGGGGATCCATGAACTTCTGTGTTCTAGTTTTGGTTTAAAGCGAGAAACGATGGCAGAAATGAAAGGCAGGTGAAAAGGAAGGTGGAGTCCAGGCAGGTACCTCAGAAACACTGCTAGAGTGGATGGCCATGCCCTTACATTATGTATGTTTACTAATGGGAGCCATGTACAAAGGTGCTAAGGTTTCTGGCTTGGGCATCTGGGTGGACTGAGCTAGAAAAAGGGGGATGGGAGCAAGAGAAGCTCCATTTGGATAGCTTTAGTTTGAGCCTATAGGAAGCCTTTCAGGTCACGGTTTCTAGTAGGTACCCGGTTACATCGGATCTAGAGTTCTGGCAAGGGGTCTAGGTAGATTGGTAAATAGCACTTTGGAAACCTCACTATAAAAGTGGTAGTTGAAGCCACAATATGGGGAGGGTCAGCAAGAGATCACATGAGTGGAAAGAGCAAAGGCATGGCTCTGAGGAGCACCACCATCTAAGTGGCGGGCAGAGGAACCATTAAAAAAGGAGTTGGAGGCTGGGCACAGTGGCTCATCCCTGTAATCCTAGCAGTTTGGGAGGCCAAGGCAGGAGAACTGCTCGAGGCCAGGAGTTTGAGACCAGCCCGAATAATATAGCAAGACCCCCGACTCTACAAAAAATGGAAAAATTAGCCAGGCATGGTGGTCCGCACCTGGAGTCCCAGCTACTCGAGAGGCTGAGGCAGGAGATCACTTGAGCCCAGGAGTTTGAAGTTGCAGTGAGCTATGATGATACCACTGCACTCTAGCCTGGGCAAGAGTGAGACTGTCTCAAAAAAAAAAAAGAAAAAGAAAAAGAAAGCCAGAGAGGTGGGAGGAAGAGTTTAGGTTAACTGTGAGTACAACAGGTTGATCAAACAAGATGAGGACTGAAGGGAACCCAATGGATATGGCAGAGAACACCAGTGACAAGAGGAATGATAATACTAGCATGTTTTATACATGGGATGACTAATACTAACATGGTTCACATATGGGACAAACCAGACTGGCATGGGTTGAAGTGGGGGAGGAAAATGAAGTAACAAAAGTGACTTCAGTCACTCCTGCCATTCTTCACAAAGTAATGCTTATTCACAGTTCCATGCGTCTCCCAAGCACAAGACCTTACCTACCAGCCTCCCAAATCCTGCAGTGCTCACTTCTTCCCCTTCTGCCAAATCACTGCTACTTAAATACAAACATCTGGGAAGCTTCTCTAAGCTACTCACACACAGCTCTGGGTTGGCTTGTCAGCACTGTCACATCGACACTAACGTAATCACGTTAAGTGGATGCTGCGTTCTGTTAAGCCACTTCGTGGGAATACTGTCCCAAACTGATCTGCAATCAGAACCATGGTGCGCTCCCTACTGCATCCCCAGAGTTCCGGGAATTGAGTTCTGCACATTATGGATGCTTAAATGTTGTTTGGGCAAGATGTTTTTCTCTGAAAGTGAGTCAAAAAGCATCACGGAGGCTGTTTTTAAGTCAGTGTTGGCTTTGATAGATTATTCCAGGGACATAAATGTATGCTGTGTAGGAAATGAAAATACCATTCAATGTGTCCTTTCGAGTTCACTTAAAAGCACCATTTGGGTTACATACAGAGGCCCAGGACAGACAAACAGCACAAGGTGATCCCAAAAATATGCTTTCCAAGGAAATGATTCTGAGAAAAAGCATTAGCAACTGATGGCAGAGGACTCTTATTAGATCACATAAATGAGATTTTGAATTAGCAGCCTGTTATTCAGAACCTGAATATTAATCCTGAAGGAACTCATCTGAATCTTACTTTTGAAAGTAATTACAAAAACAAAAACAAAAACAAAAAAAAACAGGTACTAAAGAAAATTGTGAGGTACTCATGAATTAAGAATAGACTAAAGTCAGTGTTTGGTTTCATTTTCCTATGTAGTACAGTTACAGTTTATTATTTTCTAACTCCCCCCATGAGAGTAGAAAACAGAGTTATCTGTGAACAGGATAAATGCTGAGCCAGTGTTTCCCAACATGTTTCCTGGGATCCATGAAAGACATTACCCATCCTGGCTGCATTTAGCTTCCCTCTGCCTGCAGCTTCTACTCTAAGCAGTCTTTGCCCCTCTGTTCTCGACTCTTTCCAAGGCTCCCTTCCCTACCAGAAAAGGGGCTAGCAAGTGGGACATACAACACTGTACAACATCTCAGAGACTGAACCCTGCTGTGGTGGACATGGAGGGCTGAGAAATCCCATCCTGTGATTTCAGGGGATTCCTAGTTGAACCCCACGCTGGAAAAAATGGGGCTGTAAACAGCTGTTTAGAAGGTCCACCAGCACTTTGTCAGCAGGTGTCCTTGGCCTTACTGGGAGTGGAGGACCCACTGTCCTGTAACACTGAACCAGGTAGAAAAAGTATGTGCAGTAGGGCCAACAGTCACTTCATCTGGACACCAATTCAGAAGACTAGCTCCCTGTGAGCAAAAACACCCAGTCCCAGCTTCCCTGAGACAGAAAGCACTTTGCATGAAGATGGCAATGCAGTTTTGAAATTAACATTTGAAATTAGATATGCTGAAAATACATGGACAAAAGGGTTACAAAAGAAGCCACCAGCACTCTGCCTCTTTGAATTGCAAGCCACATTTGCTTTAAAACACATCACAGATTTCCACTACTGTTTTCACACAGTTTATTCAAAAGTTTCAAAGCTAAAATGTGGGTATTTTCCCCTAAAACAAATCATCCACTACCACTCCCCAACACAGACTCTACCACTGCTCTCGTGACTTCTCTTTACCCGCACTTACCCCACACACTCTTGCAGAACACTCGGGGGTCAAGGCCCCAACTATTTGGTAATACAAAGAGACTACAAAGTTACACAAAAGAATCTCATTTACTTCCTTTTCACTAACAGGCTATGAATGAAAGATTAAAGGGCAAACACATTACCTTCATCCAGAGTTAAGACTTCCCTAACATTCTTCTTTTTAGTTCCTCTAAGATGTTAAAACCCAAAGCTGTTTCACTTATGACTGTAACTCTGATACTCCATTTTTCTCTTCTCAATGGCTACACTAGGACATACTGATCTCCACAACCACAGACTGGCAGGGAGCAGTTTCCTAGCTGTAGCTTGGCCATGACGGCCATGATGCTCTGCAACAGGCAGTTACCACACAGGTGCAAATGATGCTTTAAGAGTTACCAAAACTTAAAAAAAAAAAAAAGTAATAATGCATTAATATGAAGCCTCCACATTTTTCTGACAAAATTCCTCTAAAGGTAGTGGCAGCTGTGAAAAGAAGGCACTTTGTGCTAAAATTCAGAGGGTCTCTCATGAGAGAACACCACAGTGGAGTGGCCCGGTCAACAGGCGACCCTTTAGGGTGACGGGGAGTACCCCCCAGGAAGGCATTTGCAAAGGAAAATTTGTAATCATGATTCCAAGGCAAAATGGCTACTTAAAGTTGGGAGAGAAGGAATACCAAAAGACAAAACACAGTTGCACCAAGGATTGAGGAGTGAACTCTACAAGGACTTGACTTGTCAGCTGGCTCCGCACTTTCTGTTGGGTTGGCTCCTTCACCACTTCCAAGGAGGTTCTGGAGACCCTGCAGGAGCAGCACCTTAGCCAAGAGGGTTCCTCCTTTCTACGTTCCCAGGAATAAATTAAACTCCTGTTGGTAGTACTTGCAGGTGTTGCTGGTCCACGGCAGCATCTGTTTTAGGATTTTCTGATAACAGCCGTGAAGAGAAAGTCAGGGTTTTCCACATGATCTGGGATCCCTTGGCAATGCCCAGTGGCTTTTTTGGGCCTTCTCAGAGCAACAGTGGATCAAGCTGGTATCCCTGACCCTCGTCAGCACTCAGAAAAGCAGCATGAGTATTTCAGATGGGTGGGAGAGAGGAGATAAATCAATGCATTGAGGGTCTTTATCTTAGTACCATAAATAAAGTGCACCATGAATGGAAGCTATAAAAAGCCACTTGCCCAAGGCTGAGGTATGGGGACAAATTACCATCACCACCCCTCAGGATGGTAGATCATTTCCCTCAGCTAGAATGCTGGCTGCTGAGACTTTCATTATTGCTTTATTTCCTTAGTGGAACTGTTAGCTATAAAGAAAAAAAAAATACTTGGTGGGCTTGGCTGACAGTGCGTCACAAAGTCAAGGAATTGGCCGATATTCGATGAGTATACATTATAATCTCAACAATGTTGGATGATGGCTGTATTTCCCCTTTATTCTGATGAACTTAGGAAAAATTGTTTTTAAAACACCTATCAAATTGGCTCACGATGCTTCTGAAGAAGCAGGACAGCTGTTTATGGCTGATGTAGTAGAAATGGTTGTCTTTGTTCTGTAGGTTTTCAGATGCATTATGGAAGAAAATCCTCTTACTATCACATTTCAGGAGACTTGACTATGACATATTGGTGGGTTCCATAAACTTCTTGGAAGCTCTTTCAGAAGAGTATGAGAAGAAAACCATGATGTTGTATAAAGAACTCTGTTCCATTTAGGATTCCATGACAAGGGTACTATTTTGCTGCTTTCATGTAAGAAGGTATTGCCCCCCTCGCAGTCAGGCCCTCAAAGCGCTTGTACGTGTAATTGATGAAGACCCAGTCTTTGTTCTTGTAGTCAGTTTCAGGGTGATTACTTGTGGCCACTGGGAAAGAAATAGATGTGAGAGTTGATTCACTGCCTTACCTCTAATGGCCTACTCACAGTACTCAAGACATGACACTCTGAACATACCACAGTTTCTATTTAGGAAAGGTTATTTTTCACTTTGCAAATTTTTTACATTTGCTTGCCTGTGTTCTTTGAACCTCATATTTCTTCACAAATATTTTTAAAGTTTTATTTTCCCATTCCTGTCATTTCAGGTTACCTAACCTTTAATTTAATAAATAACAGAAGAACAGATTTTTGTGGCTTACCCACAATAGCCAGCTCAGCAGTCTAAACATGGGAGTTGATATTCATTTCCATTCAATAGGTTTCACCGTTACCCAGCATTAGCATTGGAAAAATACTTACAAAGAACCTAAAGAACTGAAGTTCCTTTCCATGTTCTCTACCCTGATTTGTAAATATCACCCCCAGCTGGGGGGAAATTAATGTGCTTACAAAGCAGTGGGAGGCAATGCTGGTGATATTACCTGTTGGCTTAAGAATATCAGATTCTGGAAACTCATCGAAGTTTGAGGTATCATCAATGCTTTTGATTTCGATAGATATTGCAGCAGGTCTCTCTCTGCCAAGAATACATATGCCATTAGTAATCATGTGGAGCATACTAATCAAGTCCTTCTCCAAAAAAGACCCCTTGTCAGACATGAGAAGACTATTCACTGGCAGGCAGCATTTATTTTCTCTGAAAAGCTTGTAAACACTGACCAACCAAACCAACTGACTGCATCCAAGTAAATTAGGAGGAAAAAATATCATTCATATCCAGAAAGAAAGACAGGAATAATAAGTAATAACTAAAATCCAAAGTTAAGGTACTACCCCCAGTGGCCTATCCTGTCCACTAAAAATGGAAACCGAACCCCTAAGTGTCCCCCTCATGTAGGGTTCTGCCCTTCTTCCACTGGAGGTGCCAATGAGTGGAGGGGCTAAAAAAGTGGCAAAAAGGAAGAAAAGGTAAAAATCACCAGGATGTAAATCAGAACACAATTATAAAATAAATGAAAGCATCTTCACCTTCTGTTCAACACCCAGTGAATGCTGAGTAAGAAGGTCTGGACTGCAGCGGGCAGTGCAGGCTGTCATGGCTGTCAGCAGCACTCTGCCACCCCCACCATGACAATTTCCACTCTTCCTTTCCCTGTCCACTTCCCTCCCCCAGTCCTTCCTCCACTCTTTTCTCCCTTCTCTATCTCCCAGTGATAGCCTCTAGCCTGGGCAAGGACAGTCCTGCTGGTAGCCCCAAGAGGCTGCTGAGTTCTAGGTAAAAGCAAGGGCAACACGCTTCTCAGATGCTTCCTTCACCACGGAACCCAAAGTTCACTCACTTTGTAGATAACTTCTGGGTTCAATATATCCCCTGGCACACAGCTGACAAGAAGCCCAACTTTCAATCTTCACCATGAATGAAAGTCAGGAAAAGACCCTAAATTTCTAAGAAGCTCTCTTCCCTTAACTTGGTTTGCCAATGATGGTTCTTTCAAATTAGTATTAAGCAAACTATAGACTTTCTGAAATAATTCTAGAAGTTTTTATATGAGTATACCTGATATGTTCCCAGTCAACACCTTCAAAAAAAGAATTACTTTTGATTTCCTCAACTCCAGAGGCTCCAATTCTATGTTCCCACTCACAGCAGAATCTGGAAAAGACAGAGGCCTTTCAGCACACTTCAAGCAATCTCTTCAGAGAAAGAAAAGGAATAACCTCTATTTTTTTTTTTCAAGAGAGAAAGAGGAGGAAATGGGCAGATATAGGAGATGATGATTCACTCATGTCAAAAAGCCTGGGCAGGAGGTGGAAGGACATTCTCTTAATACCTCAAAATTAGATCCTTGGCTTTCTCAGAGATGGGAACTTCTGGAGGAAAAGTCAAAGTTTCTTTCCAGTTCATCACCTTCTTATATGTCTCTTGGGGAGTCTCAGAACAGAAAGGTGGGTAGCCTGTAACAAAAAAGGAACTTCGGAGCTTTTACACCCCAGAGCTTTGAATCTAAGATTATGCTCCCTAATACGACTCTATGTGTCTTTAAAGACTATTGGATACCTCTGTATGTTCATCCCTCCATGGCACGGGCAGGATTTCTACTCATCCCAGAAAACATCTGGACCAATTTTTTATTTTCTCCCAAATTCCTAAACCCAAAGTTAAGTTGTGCCTTAAGGTACTGATAGGAAGCCGGCTAGTAGCTGGAGGTGGGAAAAGACAGGAGGGCATAAGTAGAGTTACAAGTGTGGGACTCACCATGCCCAAGAAATGAGGAAATCGAAGGATGAAACACCACCATTAAGAAACAACTCCATTCCAGGAAAGCCTTACATGAGTAAAGGGCCAAACAAGTTTGAATAAGGAAAAAACACTTAAGTTTTAAAAGTGACCATTATGCCTCTTTTAGAGAACTACAGGCAAGAGGATAAACATTCACCCCATTACCCCATCTGCCTTCCACACACAGGGTATGCCCACCTCCACAGCATCCTTCCAATGTTCTCAAAGAAAACACAGCCAGACAGACTCACTGGGACCACCACAGATATACTCCCTGTCCTACTGTTCACTGGCACACGGCCACCCCCACAGATGTGTCCCCTAAACACAGAGACATACCAACTCAATAAAAGAGGGAGAGGCCAGAGGGTTCCGTGTTTTGAAGGCTTTGACAGAGGAACGGGGCAGCAAATTAGAAGCAAAGAGTGAGAGAAGCAATGCCCAATTAAAACATACTGCATACAATGGATGTTTAATAAACGCTAGCAATTAAAAGAGCTGCTAGATGGAGAGCATGAAAGTGTAAAAGAAAGAAAATCATGATAAATGATCAGCAAAGCAACCACAGCATGCCAGTAAGCCCAAGAATACAGTGGGATACATTTGATTGAAAGAGCTATCTAGGAAACCTCACTTTGAAAGACAAGGAGGGGAAAGTGCTTAGATCACCCCCTATTGAAAGAGAGTCTAATATTAATGTAGAAGTCTTTCTTGGATGCACAAAAAAAGTCCTCTGAAAGCATGCAACTTACCGATGAGCATCTCATACATGATCACCCCAAGCGACCACCAATCACAGAGCTTGTTGTACCCGGTCTGCATGAACACCTCAGGAGCAATGTAGTCAGGAGTGCCTACTGTGGAAAAGGCCTGAAACATGGACCACACATCAGGGAGGCCCAGCCAGGCAGGAGGATGCCCAGAGTTCTGTTCTAGAGACCAAAGGCTACGAGCACCACCTAGAGCTACCCCCCACCAAAGTAAATATGCAGGGCTGCCCAGTAGCTTAATGGCAAGCTTGATTTGCCAAAACACTTTCCAAAATGAACAATAAAGCTTTGTTAATGAGGTGAGAGAGGCTTCCTAAACACATCCAAAGCCCATAATTCACTAGGTCAAAGGTATCTCTACTGTAACAACTAGTACTATGGTTTTACTGAGCCCCAATAAATACCAGGCTCTGTACTTCTTAATATGCATATGAGCCTATTTAATCCTGACAAAACTTCTCTAAGAAGGACCTTATTAGCCCAACTTTAAAGATAAAATTTCATGCTCAAAATGGCTTTGCCCAAGGCCTCCAAACTAGTTAAGTGGCAGAGCCCAGTTTGGAAGTTAATCTTGCTCCAAATCATCCTTCCACTATATATATTCTTTGATTTGAGAAAATCATAAAGGGAAGATTTGTCATCAAAAGCTATCCTATTAGTCAAATGTTTCTAAATGTCTGTTTATCAAACTTGATCATTTCTGTAAATAGTTCTTAGAGGAACATTTTCTAAATTCCAGTATTTGAGTCTAATATACCAGGACTGCAAAATACTAGGAGAAAGTACAGTCAAAGCCTTAAAATGTGCTTAACATTTGAGGGCTTAGCATGTGCAAGGTACTAATATAGGTGCTTTAAATGTTACATAACTTTTAAAATTAACAATTACAGCTGTGTTCTTTTAAAATATTTATTTTGAAATATTATAAACATACAGGAAAAAAACACAGGCAATACAACACATATACCCATTATCCACATTAAAGAGGTTAATAATTTGCTATATTTATCTCGGATCATTTGTCTCTTTAAAAGAAACAAAACTGCAGAAACAATTAAAGCTCTGCCCCATATATCTCCTTTCCCTCTTCCCCACTGAAGTAAAAAGTTCCCTGAAATTGCTGTGTTCTTATATATGTATTCTCATAAATAACACAGTATTACTTTTATATATTTAAACTTTTAATAAAGGGTTTCATACCAAACTGCATTATTCTTCAATGCTACAACTTGCTTTTTTATTCAACATTCAGTTTTGACATTTATTCATGTAGCTCTAGTTCACTCATTTCTCTGCTATGCCATAATATAAATAAATCATAATTGTTTTTATCCATTCTTCTGTAAATGGACACTTATGTTACTTCCAATGTTTCTCTATCACAACGCATGAATAAACATTCTTGTAATACCTCCTTGGGCACTGCGTAAGAATTTCTCTAGGGTATAGGCTCGTAGTAGTAATGCTGGGTCCTGGGTGATAAGCATCTCAACTTAATAAGCTATCCTCCAATTGTCCTCCAAACTGGTTAGTCCTATTTATACTGGCCCAGTGGGGATGAGCTCCTGGTGTTCTACATCTTACCAAGACTTGGCTTTGTCAGAATTTGACATTTTTACCAATCTGATAAATATGAAATGAGATCTCATTGTGGTTTTTTTTTTTTTTTCTCTCCTCCTCTTAGAGATGGAGTCTCACCATGTTGCCCAGGCTGGAGTGTAGTAGCTAGGTGATCTTCAATCCTCCGGCCCTCGCCAACTGAGTAGCTGGGACTAACTAAAGGGGCCCACCACAGTACCTGGTTGGGATCTCTTTGTTTTAATTTATATTTTCCTTACTTCCAGCAAGGCTAAGCACATATTCTAATTAGGCATCCTGGTCTCTTTTTCTGTGAATTCCTGTTCAGATCCTTTGCCCACCGGTTTTTGTAGTTGTGTTGTCTGTTTTCTTATTGATTCATAGGAATGCTTTATGAATTCAGGGTATTAAACCTTTATAGTTTTGCATATTGCAAATATCTTCTTCCAGTCTGAGGCTTATTATTTTTATTATGGTTGTTTAAATGAAGTAATATTTGTTACATACATACCAAAAATAAATGTCATATACATACATGTGTAATTATCAAATTATGATACATAACAATGAAAATGAATACCCATGAGTTCAATTAAAGAATACCAATTTTTTTTTTAATCTATGAGAGAAACTAAATACACCAATTTTTTTTTTTTTTTTAAGGAAAGGTTCTGCTCTGTCACTGAGGCTGGAGTGCAGTGGTATAATCATAGCTCATAGCTCACAGCAACCTCAAACTCCTGGGCTGAGGCAATCCTCCTGCCTCAGCCTCCCAAGTAGCTGGGACTATAGGCGCACGCCACCACACCCAGCTAATTTTTCTATATTTTGTAGAGATGGGATCTCACTTTTGCTCATGCTGGTCTTGAACTCCTGGTCTCAAGCAGTGCTCCTGCCTCGGCCTCCCAAACTGCTAGGATTACAGGCGTGACCCACCACACCAGGCCGAATAGCAATGTTATTAAAGCTAACAAGTACTCCTCCCCATCCATCCCCCTGCCTCTCATAACCATGGTGAATTTCATGTTTATCATTATCTGCTTTTAGAAAGAGTAAGTTTTTCCATGTGACTCTCTAAATGAAATATTTAGTTTGTTTTTGAGCTTTATGAAAATGGTATCATTCTATATGCAGTCTTCCATTTGATTTTTCCTCTCGACATTATGTTTCTAAAATTGATTCATGCTGTCACATGTAGCTGTAGTTCAATTATTTTCACTGCTGTAAAATATTCTATTCCACAACATAACCATTTTCCTGTCGACGGACATTAAGTTATTTCCAGTGTTTAGCTATTACGAAAATGCATTCTTCTACATGTTTCCTGGTTCACATGTATAGTTTCTCCAGGGCACATGACTAAGGGTAAGAGCTGCAGGACTGTACGGTGTGCATATGAACTCTGCAAGGTAATTCCAAAGTTGCTGTACCATGTGGCTTGTCTTTTCATTTGTTTATGTCTTTTGATATACAGAAGGGTTTTTTCCCTTTAAAAGTGGTAAAATAAATCAGATTTTTCCTTTATGAGTTGTAATTCTTGTTTCTTATTTAAGAAATCCTTCCTTACTCCAAGATCATAAAGTTATTACCCTGAATTTTCTTTAAAATTTTTTAAAGCTGTATTTTCCATCTAGAATTGATTTTTGCATATACTGTCAGGTAGGGATCCATTTTTTTCATATAGACAATAATACACTGTTTTTATAAAATGCAAACATTAAGTAACATAAATGCCAATTTTTTTAAGCTTTAAAGTCTGAAATATACCCAAGAAGCCGAAGTATTTTCATTCTAATCATAAAGAAACTACAGATACCCTTTAATTTAGAGACTAGATTTATTCTAGCAAAGATAAACGTTAAGTAAATCTTACTTGTCCAAAGATTTCTATTATGAAACCAGAGGTCTATTGTCATAGGAAAAGAATTTCTTCAAGATACCAAAGCATTAAAAAAACTCTTAAGAGTTACAAAATACAGCCAACAAGGCTCTGCCTGTGAAAGTAAGAGAAATGCTCTTACTGTGGAAACTAGTTTGCTACAGGCTCACTCTCATTTTACCACATTATTTACTGCACTGTTTGTAGCACATTGTGCCGTTCCAATTTAGAGATCTAAACCTTTGTTGTTTTCCACACCAGGGTGTCCTCCAACTCCAACCTCTTAAATCTGTACCCTCATTTTTCCTTTTGTTGTCTGAGTATTTCTAGTGTCAATTAGAGCTGCAATCTAGAAAAGCTCTGTAGGTTGTCAACAGTCATTTCAACCACATGATGTGTTCTAACCTTACAGTTTTATTTTAGAGTTTTAGGAGAAATAAAGCAATTTAATTTCCTACTTAATCATTTCTGTAAATACTACCCTAAAAAAAAAATTAAACTGACGAAGATTGGATGCCTATATATCCACCACCTTTTTACCTCTGTGGTTTTATAACTTTAAGCTGACTCATACCTATTCCCCAGTTACTAGGGCCTAAGGTTACCCAGGACCACATAACAAATTTAAAACACTACAGTATGATTCAAGCAGCCAAGGAGTAAAGCCAAAGCCTCCATTCCCCACCCCCTCACCCCAGTTATTCCCAATGGTCTGAAAAGTAATAGCCTTGGGTAAACAATTACATGTTAGGCTTAACCTACAGCAGTAAATTTATATTAAGCATTAACTAATATCAACCGTCAGCTTGGTACTAGCTGAATGGGATCACTTACAAAAGAAAGGTCAAAGTAACATGGTTAATTAACAGTTGGACAACTGAGAGGTGGCTTTATTATCTTCAAGTTATGAAAAAAGGTAATATGAGGATGACCTTAATTTACACTTTCCCATTTCTACTGTGTATAGAATATACAGGCAAGAACCTTAATCATAGCATCAAGGCCTTAAGTTTATTCAGATTTTTAAAAAACTTTTTAAACTATTAAATGATATTTGACTCCAAGTACAGAAATTATGAAATTGCCTTCATTATAGAACTATAAATGGCTCCTAGTAAGCCTTACATGATGCTTTGGTGCACATCAAAGACCACAAAGCTTGTCTCAGAGGGTGAGGACAATTCAGGGTACTTATGCTTAATTATCCCCAAAATAAATGTTAACACAATAACCAAAGATTAAATCCTGGCCTGCTTTAAAAAAAAAAAAAAGAAAGAAAGAAATCACAAAAGATTCCTTACCTTTTGTTAGTTCCAAAGTATAAATAAACATCACTTGCCCAACAATGCAGAAGCTACTACTTAAGACATAGTCTCTTCAGTGGAGGGTCTCAACATTCACTGCACAGTAGAATCACTAGGAGTCTTTTAAAAATCAGATGCTCAGACTCTATCCCAGATCAACTGAATGAGAGTCTGTGTGTGTGGGACCTGGACATCAATATGTTCTGAAGGTCCCAAAGTGATTTCGTTGTGCAGCCAAGATTAAAAACTACTGCTCTATGGAGAGACATAATGGAAGTATCTGACAAATTTGTTTCTGACATTCCCTAACCCTCAAGGAGCTATGTGAACAGTTTTCCAACCATATACAGAATGTAGAAGTTGAAAAAGTATCAGACCTCCTAAGGAAAGGAGACTGTTGTGGCTAATTATACTAAACTGAAGCATCCCCAAGTTAATGCCAGAAAAAGGTATCAAAGATTAATTTCAGTTACTGCAGCTCCAAAGGTGTTTAAGTTAATGCCTCTCCCAGGTTTAACGTAAAAATCATAATCTCAAAGCATGGTCTGAGGCCCCCACTGATGGGCTTCAAATAAATCAAAACAAATGCAAGCCTTTCCTTTGATTCTTTCTTAAACCATCCACAGGCTTCCACTCTCAACATATGACTGATATCTACTTGTTAGTAGATATTAGTGACCTACTAAGTGAGTTCTTAAAGTTACGATAGAGAGCTTTACATCAGCATTTTACTAAGAAGTTTGACTGAAACAGTATGTGGTGACTGTGTATATGCAGACAAGCACAAGTGCTATCATTTCTAGACAATACATGCACATGGCCATCATTCTGAGTTAGTAATAGTTTCCCACTGGTGCTATTCTTGCTTGCTAATGACCAAATGTTAGTTTGGCTTTACTGTCCTCAATTTCATTTGCTATGGGTTTCTAACAAAGCCCAAAGTATGCAATGATACACATTTCTATTACGTGGCCAATAATTTTCCAATAACTAGACTCTGGGACATATACATTTTTTATGTAAAATATGAACCAATTAATCAGCTATTGGTAAGAATAAATTTTGCATAGACAGCAATATTTCACTGGTGAATTTGAACTATTTAAATAACTTCCAACACACTATCAAGGTAAATGCAGTAGTTTCTTATTTTTAAGCCTGTGGGGCATAATTTTATACGTGTATATACTCAAATGCTTATAAAGAGATAAACATTTCCTTTATATTTCTCTCCAATTTTTGTTAACAAGTTCTTTTTTCCATGACAAAGTAAGAAAGAGTAGAGCAGATGAATTGAGGAGTCTTAACTTGCCCAAGTAGATCAACCAATGCCTGAAAGCTCTAGGTAGACATTTGTACTTTCTTTTCCCCCCAACTAGTTAAGAGCCGTAGTGAGAGGAGGGTACAGAATAGAACAAGGAGTTCAATCTGTAACTGACTGTGAGCAATCAACTGAGATAACTCACTACCTTTGGACCAACCCTTAGTTTTGTTTTAAGAGCTCTCCAGCTTAAATATAATCCCTTTACCATCATAAAAACAGGGAAAAGGTGGAACAGGAAGGAAAGGTATTGCTACCAACCTAAAAGGTCAGAATGATGTCACCCACGGGAAATGTCACAATCAAAACAACCTAGTATCTATCCTCCTTCAAAATATTCCTTTTGGTGCTACCAACATAATGACAGTGTTCCCTTAAGGCAATCTTAAAAGCAAGGGATATGTTGTATATATTTATCAAATGGAAACTTATGTGTATATTTTTTAAGTTATTCATACTTGGTTTGTAGCATTTCAGAAGCTACAGATATTACTTACTAGTTGACGTCTATTTCTTTTCCAGGTTTCTGCTTTCCTTTTGGAATTCATGTTCTGGAAGGCTAAAAGTAGAGAAAATAAGCTTTAATGAAAATTCAGACAGGAATGTTTACTACTTTTCTAGGCTCTGGATCAAGTCACATGAAACCCTAAAGTCTTGCTTTTCTATTCATACGTCAAAAATTCTGGGTGACAAATTTCCCAATGAGGCTACAGGAAGCCCCAATCAGAGGCTCTAATCATTAACTTAAAGACTCACACAGTGAGAGTTGTAAATAGCATTTCCATGTGGATCAGGTGGCCAGAGAGGATACAGCCTTAATCAAAATTAAAGAGAATTCAGTCTCAATCAGAAGCAATGGTCCTGAAGTGGACCTAAAGCATTCACAACTTCTCAAAATTACTATCAATTTTCTGTGAGTAGAAATTGTTATGTATTCAGCAACTTCTGAATTTATAATACATTATTTGACATAGATTTTCTAAGATGAATTGTAATTTTACTACATAGTTGTTAATGATTTGATAGTGCTCAAGTGGAAGTAACCCTCATGAACAACTTTCTCTGCCATGAAAGAAAGAAGCACCTAGAATAAATCTCATGTGGAGCTGTTTCCAGAACTTTTCCCTCTACTCCCTTTGCTTGCCTGCTCCGTATTCATCCCCAGTAACCTTCTCAGTAGAACTCTAAAGAAAGCTTCTTTCAATATCTGTCTTTACACATTTCGTAGCACTCATTTTGCCTCACCAGACAACACAAATCATAGGCAGACCTGGGAAGGTATTTTTATTCTCTAAAAACTCATGCCATGAGAATCTCCAATCTGTCCTGCATAATTTGGTTGCCAGGGAAACAGCTCTTCTAGGGCCAGTTAAGGAAAAGAAAGGCTAACATCACTGTTACTACTTACTGAAATCACTGGGGAGGCTGTGGTTCAGATTCCTATAAAATTCTGTCCTGTGTGCTTTTTTCAGTCCTGTGCAAAGGCCAAAGTCAGAGAGTTTCACATGGCCCTATGGGGAAGAATAAACAAGGTGATGGATGGATAAACATTCTTGGATGTAGAACAGAACATTATCTTCTCCTACTCCTTCTAGTATCCTTTACAGCTCTACAAAGTATGCTGCTTTTTCTTCTTTATTATAGGAAAAAGCATGTAATAGCAAATACGTTTTTTAAAGATCACACCAGATCCTATTTTTACTATACTAATAAAACTATTTTCATTTTTGTGTATTACCTTTGGTCTTGTCCAAATATAGACTAAATATAGTTGACCCCTCCATAACATCTAGAGACAATTTTACTACCTTTTCAATTAAAATATTCCTGTTTTTATATGGTCTTCAAAAATACCATTTTTTAAAATTTATCATTTTTATTTCAGAGATGGAGGTCTCACACCACTGCCCAACTAGAGTGCAGTGGCGCATTCACAGCTCACTGCAGCCTCGAACTCCTGGGCTTAAGCAATCCTCCCACCTCAGCCCCCTATGTAGTTAGGACTACAGGTACAAGCCATCACACCTAGCCAAAACTACCACTATTTTTTTTTTTTTTTAAGACAGGGTCTCACTCTATTGCCCAGACTAGAGTGTAATGGGGTCATGGGGTCATCACAGTTCACTGTGACCTCAAACTCCTGGGCTCAAGAGGTCCTCCTCCTGCCTCAGCCTCCCAAGTAGCTGGGACCACAAGTGTATAACACCACACTGGCAAAATTACGCTTTTAAAGTCTACATAGGCCAGCACAGTGGCTTATGCCTGTAATCCAAACGCTCTGGGAGTCCAAGATGAGAAGATCACTTGAGCCCAAGAGTTATACTGAGAAGCTCAGATTACAGTGAGCTATGATTGCGCCACTGCACTCCAGCCTGGCCAACAAAGCAAGACCCCATTTCTAAAAAAATTTTAAAAAAGAAAATTCTACATAATTGCCAATGGACTTGGTACATCATTGTTTACCTAGCCATCTCCCTAAAACTGGATACTTTTTCCATTTTCAATTCTTTGCTCTCACGTAACGTGGATTATAAGTACCCTCTGACAGAAAGGGTCTGTATTTTCATTTTATTTTATTTTTTTATTTTTTTATTTTTTGAGACAGAGTCTCACTCTGCTGCCTGGGCTAGAGTGAGTGCCGTGGCGTCAGCCTAGCTCACAGCAAGCTCAAACTCCTGGGCTCAAGTGATCCTACTGCCTCAGCCTCCCGAGTAGCTGGGACTACAGGCATGCGCCACCATGCCCGGCTAATTTTTTCTATATATTTTTAGCTGGCCAATTAATTTCTTTTCTATTTATAGTAGAGACAAGGTCTCGCTCTTGCTCAGGCTGGTTTCTAGCCATGGCACTCTAGCCCGGGCAACAGAGTGAGACTCTGCCTCAATAAATAAATAAATAAATAAAAATAAAAAATTTTAAAAAAGACAGCAAGGAAAAAAACTAGGAAATAAATTTACTTTTCTACTTAAAAGAAAAATTCAGTCAAGACAACAATTCTGCATAATAGAATGTAACATTCTAAAATTTTAGAGCTGGAAGGGACTTCAGAGGTTCTCTGGATTAACATATTCACTTTACAGATAAGAACAGTGAAGTCCAGATGGTAAGAGATTTGCCAAGGGTTATCTGGCAATTTAGTCGGCAGCATAGGGATCCCCGTCTAATTTTCTGTAAGTTTAGGAACTAAGCAACTGAGCTTATTTGCATGTCTGAAGATAAATATAAATAGACTATTACAGAGGCTAAGTAGGACTCTTCTTTAAGCACAGGGCATATGATTTGGAACCTGGACTTTGTGACAGGTTTTTGCTGTGAGTTGTTTTTGCCTTACTTCCTGGGTCTTGGCTGGGTTCCTTATTAACGGATGAGGTTGCCCAACAGAGGGGTTCTAGATAGGTGATGCATTAATAGTACAGTTTATTACATGCTCAGAGAAGATGAATATCTTTGGCTTTATTACAAAATAACCCTCTAAATCAATTTTTCTCTTGATCATTTTCAAGAACGTCCTTTAATTTTAAGAGGGATGTTCAACTGAATTATAGGATGATAAGCCTTTCAGAGAAAGGACGTGACAGAAAACTTATCTATAAAAAAGAGAAAACCTACAAGGTAGATCACAACTCCCCTACTGTGATTACAAGTGGTAAGGTGCTAAGCAGAGGCTGCTCAGATAAGTAAATATGCACTATTAATGTGTCTACCCGCCACAGATACCTTGCTGTCCAGGAGAAGGTTGTCTGGTTTGATGTCTCTGTGGATGAATCCAAGTTGGTGAATGGAGTCTATGGCTAATACTGTTTCTGCTATATAGAACTGAGTCTCCTCTTCTGTCAGAGTGTCCTTTTTCATCAACAAAGTCATCATGTCCCCTGGAAACAAGAACATGCAAAGCCACCACACATACATACACACGCACACACACAAATAACATATGAGTAAGTACCAGTTTTCAGATATATCTTCTCTATCTGCCAATACAAGGCAGCTAAACAGACCTCTGCTGTGTTCTAGAGATAGACTCACATTGCCAATATGGGGGAAAATGGTAAGTAGTAATTAAAAGATAAAAATCACAGCCACAAAGAGCAAAGCATTTTCACAACTAAGCTAGCTATACTGACCCCTAAGCTGTGATTTCTATTTTACTTTAAAGAGAAAAAGGAAATTTCTCCCAGACTTTAAAAAAAAAAAGTACATTTGCTTAGGATAATTTTTTGGACTGGGGGAAAAAAGCTACTTTACTTTTTACTTTGCACAAATATCTACAAGCTTCTCTACATCTAGAACCAAAAGGCACTTCTTCCGTATAGATTGCACTGAGAGGCTAATATGCCAAATAGAAATGTAAACATTTGGGGAGGCTGAAAACAAGGTTTCCAACTTCTACTCAAAAAACACTGGAACATAAACAAATAAAAAGGTGGGACTTATTAGATGGCAAAGCATTAGTCAACAGAAGCTAAAAATGAACTGAAAATGCTGTAAACTAGAATGTATAACTGCCTCCCAGAAGTGCTCATTGAACATTTCTCAAGATCAGTGCTTTTGTCCCTCAAGTGTTTTATTATAGGTATTTAAATGTACACCAGTACCTTTTATGTAACTTTTAAAACACAGTATCAGTATTTCAGCAATTGAAAGGTAACCGCCTTAGTTTTCTACAAAGTCAAAATTATTTTTGCTTAATACCAGCAACATAAAATGGTAGCAAAAGATTCACATCCTAACTCAACAGTTAGAAAAGCAAAGAAAATGTGTATAAGTAGTTTAAAGCTAAGAGAAACAGGAAAGATTCAGTTTATACCTCACATAAAGCCACTTATGTTAGAAAACAGGGAAAGGAGAAAAAAAACCTCTGATTTTAATAGCATTGTGCTGCTTTTTGAATTTCATTTCATCTATAGCTTTATTTTTAGTATTCTTAGAGAAAAGTAGATATTTTTCCCACAGGCAAAAATTAAACCATTTATTAAATGTTCTTTTTTGGCCTAAGGCTTGAAAAATATGATTCCCTAGTCACTCCTGGCAGCCATTCAGTCTGGAGGCACAGCAGAGACTAGGGGTAGTGCACTCAGGCACTCAGGCAGACTCTAAGGTAGCTGTGTGGCCTTAGCTCCGTGGCCCAGGAGAGTAGCCAATGGCCTCACCTGTGCGAGCTTGCCCAGATGATCAAAGAGCTCAGGCCAGATGGTCTATGGCTCTGCCGGCCAGCTCCACCGAGTGCAAAGGGCAGGGTCCAGGAGACATGAGAAGCTATGGAAGATGGTGCAGGTAAGGCTTGAGGAGACACATGTTAGGAGCCGGTGACTAAGCTGGCTCTTACTCCTATTTAAGAAACTAGCATCTGAACGTTAAAAAGTTTCTCCTCGTTCTACCAAACTCTTTTCTAACCTTGAGCAACTGTTAATGAAAAATAACAATAACCGTAATCTAAGGGTTGTCACAAAATCAAAATATGCCACAATTACATGTGCTTTGCAAAGAACCAAAAAGGAGAAAGTTTTTCTTTTTTTTCCCCACCAGAGTTTGCTCAGAGGTCATCTGCCCACTGGGAAACAGACTGTGTTCCCCAGAACAGATGGCATGTTCTGTTCTGGGTTTACTTTGGAGCTGTCTTAGGAGATAGACATGCCGAGTTACATAAAACTTGAAATCTCAGAAATGAGGATTGAGTCTGTCTACTAATATAGTGAGAAATTTACTCCTCATTAATATAGGTTATACAAAAAGAAAGAAAAAGTTGGAGAATGTTATAGCTTCAATTTTGTCACTTGGGTAACTTATCATACATGATTCCAATTGATAGGAGAGCAGGCAGAGCTCCCTAGTTAATTCCTATATATTTAACACAGAAAAAGAAACGAAAGAAAGGTCCATCTGAAATCATGAGAATGAATGAAAAGGTTACTTTTATGGCACTAAGATTGTAGAAATGCACCCCAGCACAAGACAGGTTACTGACCTCCTTTATAGACCTAAAAAAAGATACAGAAAGCAACTTTGTGAGCACAATTAAAAGTAGAAAGGAGGGTTAATTGTTGATGTGAGAGAAAGAAACCATACAATAAGGAAAAATGACCTTTCATCGTCAAGTAATTACCTCCAGGCAGGAACTCCATGATTAGGTAGAGGTTTAGCTTATCCTGAAAACTATAGAACATTTTCACAACCCACAAACTGTCTGCCTCCACTAGAATGTCACGCTCCGCACGAATGTGGCCAACCTGGAGGTATACGCATTTGATTAATGACAAGCCTTGCTCCGCTACATTAGACTGTATATTTGTTTAAACAATTTAAATACTGTTTTGAGTATTTAATGGTGATGATGCAAAAGATCTCATTTCTGTTTAGGCAAACCTATAACTCAAAATTGACAACATTTGACTTGAAGGTATTCAGTGATGAAAGCTTGAATGATGAAAGGCTTTTAAAAACGGCAAAATGAATGGCTTTAATGCATACAGCAACTTTAACATGCTACAAAGTGAACCTCTGATTAAAATTACCACTATTTTGCATACATTTTTGTTCTAATAATCTTTTATGATAAAAATGAGTCCTCAAGGTGAGACTCTCTAAACAAGTCCTACCTCAGGTCTACAGTGGCCTGGTTGACAATTCTAGAATGCTATGCCACAGGATTTAGTTCACTGCTATGCACATAGCATGTGCTCAATCAATTCTTAATGAATTGAAATATAAGAACACCTAAGAAAAGTTAGATTCAAAGTAATGACATTTCCAGTTTTCTACTTTTACTGAAATATCTAGCTAAGGAAACCAAGTTACAGGAGGTATGGGAGAATTAGAATTACTTTGTTAAAATAATGCTTTATTGTCATTTACCTTATTTACTTTAAATATAGAACAGTAATCAAAATATCACTGCATATTATCAAATCCCACCCCACCCCACTTTTTTAAGTATCACAAGATGCAAATTGGGTTGAACTAGATATACATTTATTAAGACCCAGTTTAATCACTGAATAGAGGTTTTGGTCTTAACATATGCTACAAGTCTTGAGTTTTTACAATATATTTTAAAATAAAAGATGTACCAAGGTTCACAAACTGGCACTTCTGTTGACAAATTCAGCCCATGGCTGTTGTTTTGTCTGATACAATGCACGTTTGTTTTACTGGAATGTCTTCAGCAAGACCAAGCACTCTTACAATACTCTTCTCACCCTCTCTCCTGTCTCACACCTAATGCCTCAGTCTTCCAAGCTAATTCTTGGGGGCCTAGAAGCATTTGAGTTTTTAGACTCTACTAAAATTTTTCTTTGGGGAATTTTTTAATACCTTCAATGTTACAGAAGACTTACATTTTTTATCTGTACTTATGGTATGGGGGTGGGAAAAAATGAACAACAAGGGTGATAAGGAACAGTGCCGTGAAACCATCAAGAAGCCAAGTACAGCATCTGCCTTCACTTGATGTTTCTGCAAAAGTAAAGCTTTTATAAAACAGTAATGCCACTTGCTGACCCACTGCTGGCTGTGACCCAGCTGCTGTCATACACTAATACTGTAGAAGGCAGCCTTCACCTGCCTGGCTCCCCTGGCTCCTGTTAAGGCCTCTATCTACTGCAGGGAGCCAGAGAAAAGGGGAGGCACTACAATTACCACTTGTCACTCACCTTGGAGGACAGAATGGTGACTGCAACATTTCCTGTTTGTCAAGGGGAAAGCTACAGTAACTGTATCTACACATTGCCCTTCTCTCCTGAGGCTGAAATGGCAGTTAGAAACCACAAGATCTAGAAGTGGAGTCAGCTGAATATAGGATAAGAGAGGAAAGAGTGAGAGGTGCAATTCACACAAAAAACGTTCTCTTTCCCTCATTCCATAAATATTTAATAGGGTGAAGGTATAAATTGCTATCCTGAGCACTAAAGAAAGCAGAGATAAAAGCCAGTCTTTTGTTCCATCATTAATAGTATACTGGGGCCGGGCGCAGTGGCTCACGCCTGCAATATTAGCACTCTGGGAGGCCGAGGCAGGAAGATCGCTCACGGTCAGGAGTTCGAAACCAGCCTGAGCAAGAGTGAGACACCCGTCTCTACTAAAAATAGAAAGCAATTAACTGGCCAACTAAAAATACATAGAAAAAATTAGCCAGGCATGGTGGTGCATGCCTGTAGTCCCAGCTACTCTGGAGGCTGAGGCAGAAGGATCGTTTGAGCCCAGGAGTTTGAGGTTGCTGTGAGCTAGGCTGATGCCACAGCACTCTAGCCCAGGCAACAGAGTGAGCCTCTGCCTCAAAAAAAAAAAAAAGACAGCATACTGGCATCACAATTGAAGGTTTTCTTTTGCACTGAAAGAGAAACATCAGGAACTAGCTAAATGCCAATGTCTTATTCACTAAAATTTTTCAGATAGCAGAAATTTCCACCCTGTGGACCAGAATAACTTGAACTCTCAATGCATAGTTTTTTGTTTTTGTTTTTTTTTCAGACAGAGTCTCACTCTGTTGCCCCATCTAGGGTGCAGTGGCGTCATCATAGCTCACTTAAACCTCAAATTCCTGGGCTCAAGCAATCCTCTTGCCTCAGTCCCCCAAGTAGCTAGGACTACAAGTGTGTGCTACCACACCTGGCTAATTTTTTCTATTTTTGGTAGAGACAGGGTCTCACTCATGCTCAGACTGGTCTCAACCTCCTGACCTCAAGCGATCCTCCCTCCTTGACCTCCCAGAGTGCTAGGATTACAGGCATGAGCCATCATGCCAGCCTCAGTGCATAGATTTAATTCCTGCTCAGTTTAGTAAAAACAAACAACAAAATTTTTCCTCTGGATAAGGCACCTGTAACTATAAAAAGTTAGGTTCTGAATCTAAACTTTGTCAACTCTACCCAAAAATGATGATGGATTTGCACTGGTCTACTTCCAGCTTTCATCTAGCACACACCCAATGCAAGTTTCTTCAAGTTGGCTGACCCAGGTAGAGACTTTAACTGGCCCATACTGAGATCAAACCTAGGGATTTGAGTCCTAGGGATTTGAGTCCAAGGTCAGCTAAAAAACTAACTTACTATACCATTTAATGCATAAATTAATGCATAATTTAAAAACCCTAATCCTAACAGATATTTCCTTTACTTTGATTTAGAAAAATTTTAAAAATTGATTTTGAAGAAGGTACAATATTTGAGAAAGTACATTTGGATCTTCCTCTGTTATCATTCTAGGCGCCTGGCACATGCTATGTAGAATTAGTAATTCTCAAAGTACATATAATGATATGTACTTCTCTTTACACTTTTATTCTGACTGCTAATTATTTCATAAAGAGAAGTTTTAAGCCTTGGTTAAAACTGTAGGAAATATGTATTTTAAAAACAAAACTTACTTGTGAAATACAAATACACTGACCAGTCAATGTAAACGCTTTATATTTTCCTTCTCAAGATTAACTGAAACTTCCAGTGCCTACAAACTCAGACCACACACTAATTTTTATGTAATATATAAATAGGGCTACTGTGCATTCTGAATAAGGTTGGTGTCAGCATAAAGTACAGCATCTGAAGATTTACTGCTCAAGTATCTGATATTCTCAACTGTAATTCCTAGGAGGCTAAATTTTCTAGGTAACATGTGAAAATTAAAGAGAAAATAAAAATTCCAAATTTTGAGGTGGCCCTTAAATGAAGACAGAGAAAACTCAATGAATACACCTCCTCTCAAGAGGCAGAAAGGATTGGATGTGGGGCCAATCTCCATTCTTGCTCTTGGGTTCTATATCAGCAGCATTCCTTGCCACAGGGTCTCTCTTTGTTCTCCTGTAACATCAGATCTTTTACAGGACATCTGCAGTCATCATCCACTGCAATCAATTCTTAAGCAATCAGCTAAACTAAACTAGATTTATAGAAAGTATGCATTTTGCTTTTTAAAATATACTGTCAAATATTTAAAACCTTATTTATTTTACATAAAGTACTTATGCACCTTATAGATCTATTTGTAAAGTGGGTTTGGATTTTAGAAAGTGTTCTTATTTTATTAAAGGAGAATTTGTATTGTTATACCATTGGCATTGTATTTTTCAAATTCAATCAGAAATTGGAAGACTGGTCTCTCTTAGGCAGTGTTGAGGTACCTAGAACGCCCAACTTTGATTTTGGTATACAGAATGAAGCATATTAAGACACGTTTTAGATTGTAAATTCCAAATTCTAATTCCTAGTCCTTAGTTCCACAATGCAGAAATTCTATTTCTCAGCATTTGGGAAGAAACATACTGCCACACCAAGTATGACTTCAAAAAACAGGCTCTCATGACAAGGAAATCTTGTGATCAACTGAAAGACACAAATAGCAGCTGCTTTTTTATTAGGTTTTCAACTTTAAAAAAAATTGTACATAATCCAGAGGCATTATTTGTATTTTTAAATATGTAACTGTTTCTTTGTAGGGGGAAAAAAGTATTATTATATGTATAATCACACATGACAGAGCTAAAGAAAACTGTAATAAAAATACACATTTCAATTAAACATAGAAAGTAGTTTTAGGAGACAAAAATTCATAAGCTGACTAAAAACACTGCTACAACTGTGCTTTACCTGCTCTTTTTCAAGCATATCTGCTTTACGGAGTATTTTCATTGCATACACGTGCCCTGTATCTTTCTTCTGAACAAGTCGCACCTAAAAGTTATAAAAGAAATGCAAGTCAAAAATTCACACTGCCGGCCGGGCGCGGTGGCTCACGCCTGTAATCCTAGCACTCTGGGAGGCCGAAGCGGGTGGATAGCTCAAGGTCAGGAGTTCAAGACCAGCCTGAGCAAGAGCGAGACCCCGTGTCTACTATAAATAGAAAGAAATTAATTGGACAACTAAAAATATATAAGAAAAATTAGCCGGGCATGGTGGCTCATGCCTATAGTCCCAGCTACTCGGGAGGCTGAGGCAGAAGGATTGCTTGAGCCCAGGAGTTTGAGGTTGCTGTGAGCTAGGCTGATGCCACGGCACTCTACAGCCCAGGCAACAGAGTGAGACTCTGTTTCAGAAAAAAAAAAAAAAAAAAGTTAATAGTTAAAATGGTAAATTTTATGTAATAAAATGTATATTTTACAAAAATTAAAAAAGCAAAGGGCAAAGCTGCTGTTACTCAATCTTTCTTCCTTTGATTAAGTGAACTCTTCTTATGAGACTGACGTGCTGCCTACTGCTATAAAAACACATACCTTTCTGTAAAACAGTGCTAAGGACCCAGTTCTTTTTGGCTTGCTTATTCCAGCTGGATGTACCTCTTGTGCTTTAGTCACATGGGTCTGTTTTGGAGAAGCACCAATCAATGACTGAGCAGTAAGTGATACAGGACTCTTGACTTTGGACTCCTTAGTTGTAGTCATGGAGATAGGTATCAGTGTGATCTCTCCAGCATCATTTGCAACACCTGAAAGTATAACCAAGAGTTCTCGGTCTTAGAAATAAGCTGGAAATTCTAGGAGAGTTCTAGGAAATTTGTCAATTTTATACACACACGTCTGTATGTATAAGCATAAGAATATGTTAGAGAAAGAGAGTAAGGCTACAAAATGGTAATTCTGTTATAGGTTATGATTGAATTCTTGTTTTCTGTTTCTTCCCTGAAACAAGAATGCTGTTTTGTTTTGATACTTTATTTTAAAAAGCAAATTTTGTATGTGCCTGTGATGTCTTAATACTTTGAATTTACTGAAAAAAAGCAAATTTTGTTTTGTTTTGACCACTTAAGGAAATGTACACTAATTTGGAAAGCTGAGATAAGAAAACAAGTGCTAACAAAGAGGGCAATGAATTTATAAAATTTGAAAATTCAAAAAACAGGATAGGCTCAAAACAAAACAAAGGCTGGAGCACAAGAGGATTTTTAGGGCAGTGAAATTACTACTTTGTATGATGCTGTAATGGTAGATACATGTCATTACATTAAATACATTGTCAAAATCCATACCCAACACCAAGAGTAAATCTGTATGTAAACTGTGGCCTTTGGGTGATAATGATGTGTCAATATAGGTTCATGGATTGAAACTAATGTAGCACTCTGGTGTGAGATATATGTGCATGGGAGGAGGAGTATATGGGAAACATCCGTACCTTCCTCTGAATTTTGCTGTGTACCTAAAACTGTTCTAAAAAAGCAAATGTATTAAAAAAAGAAAAAAGTATAGAGTCAAGAAAAATAATGAGTTAGACCATGTGACCCAATACAGTAAGACATTTCTTAAATTTTTATTCAACCCAGAAAAAAATATAAAACAAATGCATTAAAATGTTACCATGCAATGGAATTGTAACTTTATGTCCTGTTGTCCCTGTTACTGTGGCTGTGGCCATTGTTAGAAGAGTCTGACCAGGTAAAATTGATATATTTTCAGCAGTAGTGCTTGAAGAAGGAGCAATTTTCAATTTTGTTCCTTCTGTTATGATCTTGTCTATAAGCATTTCCTTTGGGGAGTCCTCTCCAAAAAGTCTTCTCTTAGCACTCCCTGCTGTAGGAGAACTGTAGCGTTCATGGACAGAAATTGGAGACAATGGTTGCATATCTAATAAAGAGAAAAAGAAATTTAAAACAGTTTGAAATGTATTACAAAATAATAAATCAGGTTTACTCATTCATTCAACAAGTAGCTATTGAGTTACTATGCTAGGCACTTGGGATCTAGCAGTGAATATAACACAGTCTCTGCCCTCATGGAATATCAAGTCTAGTGGGAGAGAGAGGCATGAAATAAGTCATTACAATAAAATGTGAAAATTATGACAGCTCATCTTCCTGGTTTCTTCAATCTTTGCCTATATTAAAGGAGCAAAACATTAAGGATAAAGTAGTAGTTGAGAGGTAGAATGATGTGTCCACTAAATTTAAGAAGTAGTCTAATGTCTCCCAATCTTTCTTTTTTTTGAGACAGAGTCTGACTCTGTTGCCCGGGCTAGAGTGCCATGGCATCAACCTAGCTCACAGCAACCTCAAACTCCTGGGCTCAAGCAATCCTTCTGCCTCAGCCTCCTGAGTAGCTGGGACTA
>CAUYRT010029767.1:0-17185 GCA_963574885.1 Lepilemur ruficaudatus
ATATCACGGTAACTTCATCTGAGGTATTTTCAAGAAGTAGGGCTTCTGACCCACAGAAAACTACAAATTAAAAATTTCTGGCTCAGTGTGGTGGCTCACGCCTGTAATCCTAGCACTCTGGGCAGCGAAGGCCAGAGGATCGCTTGACATCAGGACCAGCCTAAGAAGAGTGAGACCCCCTCTCTACAAAAACAGAAAAAATCAGCTGGGTGTGGCACATGCCCGTAGTCCCAGCTACTCGAGAGGCTGAGGCAGTAGGATTGCTTGAGCCCAGGAGTTTGAGGTTGCAGTGAGCTACGATGACACCACTGCACTCTAGCCAGGGGACCAAAAAAAAAAAAAAAAAAAAATTCTCGTCTCCAACTGGTTCAGGTTATTCATTTAGTCCAGTGATACCAGGTAAATTAGAATCACCTGGGGAGCTTTTACAACCTACCAGTGCCCAAGCCCTATCCCAGACCAACTGAATCAGAATCTCTAGCAGAAGAAGTATGATTTTTCCATTCAGTTAGCCAAATAATAATAAGTAAGTATTCGCCAGGCACCGTTTTAGGCATCGGAGTGAATAAGGAGAGTCCTTGCCTTCGTGGAGCTGTACGCTCTTGCCTCACGACAGAATTCCTTCCTATCTGTGCAGCCCAGCCCCTTCTGTCTAGTTCCCTTTCCTTCTCAGACTTCTGGGTCTTCTTTCAGGCCCCGAATCATCTTCTTCCCTTTCTCAGCCTGCTCATCCCTCAAGGTCCAGCTTACATGTCACCCCTCTGGGGTCCCACCTGGCCCTGCAGCTGAGTTAACTGCTTCCTTCTCAGGACTCCTGCTGCTGGTTTTTCATATTGTCCCCACCATAGGATTGCCCCAGGGTGTCTTGTTTCATGTCTGGGACTCAGGACTGCTAACCACGAAGAGGCAGAGACTGTTGTATTTGACCTCACATCCTCATCACTTAGGAAAGTGCCTGGAACATGGCACAGCCTCAAAATTTTAAACAAACAAACAACAAAGACCAGTTTATGCTGAATCTAAGGCAGTTACTACCTCTATGCATTGCCTGTTTCTTGGTACTAATTGTGAATTCCTTCCAGATGACTTGTTTGATGGTTTGAGGGATGCTCTGTTCTACCCAAAGGGATGGACACTAGCCTTTGTAGATGTGAGATAATGAAGGGCTCTGGAGGCTTATAAATTGTGTTTTAAATTTTTCTAAGTCCTCTCTTGAAATACTTAAAAAAAAAAAAAAAAACTTCTCTCTCTAATACAATGCTGTAATGGGAAATGTCCTAGAGAAGAAATGTCATGAAATAGCCTGCCCAGCTTTGCAGAAACAGCGTGGTCCTTGAAGTCAGGTGGCACAGAGTACAAAGTCGCACCTCCACCCCTTACTATTTATTTGACTTCGGCAGTTTACTTAACCTCTCTGAACCTGTTTCTGTCCCTGTAAGATGCAGACAAATATTCTCACCCTCTTCACCCCACAGTAGACAGTAACCTTCACCCCTCATGAATGTTAGAAGAATAACATTAATTACCAGCATTTACTGAGTGCTTACCATGTGCCAGGCACAGTGCTAACTCCTTTGCAATTCAACACCCAAACTCTTCAAGGTACTATTATTATCCCTGTTTCATAGGTCACAAAACTGAGACACAGTAAGTGAGTTGTCAATGATTATACAGTAAGGGAAGAGAGGATTCAAGCCAGGCAACCTGGCCCCAGTTGCCCTCTCCTAGGGACCTTGTTTGCCTTATTCACCCTGGGTCCCCAAGTCCCAGAATAGCAAGTGACACACTGGTGCTAAAAATAACTGTTAGGTGGATGCATCAATAGCTTCTCACTGCATTGTTATAAGGAGGAAGGAAATAATATTTATTGAATATCTACCATATTTCAGGTTCTTTTATGTGTGTGTTTGTTTTTTGGGGTTTTTTTGTTTGTTTGTTTGTTTATTTTGTTTTTTGAGATAGGGTCTCACTCTGTCACCCAGGCTAGAGTGCAGTGGCATCACCACAGCTCACAGCAACCTCAAACTCTTGCATTCAAATGATTCTCCTGCCTTAGCCTCCCAAGTAGCTGGGACTACAGGTATGTACCACCAAACCTGGCTAATTTTTTCATATTTTGTAGAGATAGGGTCTCGCTCTTGCTCAGGCGGGTCTCGAACTCCTGGGCTCAAGAAATCCTCCTGCCTTGGTCCCAGAGTGCTAGGATTACAGGTGTGAGCCACTTCACCTGGCCTCTTTAATGTGTATTATCCAGCTTAATCCTCCCTAGGAAGTGTGTGCTATTATTAAATCCATTATATTTATTATAAATCCAAACTTAACTATGAGGTAAAGTAACTTGCCAAAGGATACACGGCTAGGAAGCTGCCTCTAAGCCTCCTCACTCCAAAGCTTGTATTCTTTCCTCTATACCTGTGGTCTTCATAGGTTTTTTGTTCACATACCTCTAAAAAATTTTGTATAATATATACCTTTTGCACTTTGTATGTTGATATCTAGAATTCTTATCATCATTTGAAGTAATTGAAAGGCTGCAATTTCCAGGGCGTGATAAAGATTGACATTTTAAAACCATTGCATCGCTTTTTTTAAAGAAAAGCTTTAAAATTCCTTAATTTTTTATTCCTGATAACACAACCACAATTTACAGGGCAATATACCTGATGCAACAAAAAGAAAAAGACCTCAGGAATGTACACCTAATTGACACTGGACTGCATTAATCATTAGTTGCACCTTTTGCAAACTGTGGCTATGACAGTCTTGAACAAGAAGCGTTTCCTGTTAAAGCTGCAGTAACTTTTCCAGCTACGGATGATCATTGTTCGTTTTGCAGCAGGTTTTTATAGTTCCTCTATTGCATTGGAATGACTATCTGAAAGTAATTTGCAGCTTTTCTGAAACTCCTCATTTTCTCTCCTGCTAAGAACCTCTACTATCACACCCACTACCTATACCACCAGATCCATAACCACCACCACACAGATGGCCAGAGCTTCTTCCACCAAAACAACCCTCTGCTTTATGGTTCTATAATTTGATTGCTCTTGTCCACTATAATTTCCAAAATTATTATAATTCCCAGCACCACTATAGTTAACACCCCCAACATTGTCTTCATTGTAAACCATCATAGCCTCCAACACTGCCACCATACCATCCACCTCGGTTTCCATGTCCTGGTCCACCATCCTCTCTACTTCTATAACCAGGACCATGTCTGCCACAGTTTCCACCATGACCTTCATGTCCATTATATAAACCATAGTGTCCTTCATAAGTACCTCTGCTGCCACCCCTTCCACCACCACAGTCTCTTCTTTCATTGAATTTTCTACCATAAGCAGAGTTCCCTCCACCACCTCCAAGGTTTCCTACATGACCCATAAAATTGCCAGATCCACCTCCAAGATCTCTTTGTGATCCAGCAGGCTATACTTCTTGTTTAGAAATAGCCTTTTTCATTTCACAATTATGTCTGTTAATAGTGTAGGTTATTGTGGGGGGTGGGGTTTAAAGACAGGGCCTCACTGTGTCACCCAGGCTGGAGTGCAGTGGCATAATCATAGCTCACTACAGCCTGGAACTCCTGGGTTCAAATGATCCTCCCACCTCAGCCTCCTGAGTAGCTGAGATTACAGGTGTGGGCCACTGTCTCCTTCAGTTTTGTTGAAAACAAAGTGTTAGAAGCTATCCGACTTGCAAAAGGCACTAATACTCATTACGGTATCAACACCTGTTTTTTGGATAGTTTTACACCTCGGAACAATGCACCAAAGTAAGATTGAGATGAATAAATGCGTATCTTTCTTTCCTTGAAGTAGGTAAGTAGGTAGCTAGGAAGGTAGAAAAAGAGGACCTGTACCTCCTTAAGGCCACTTTCTTAGGCAGATCAATTTCTGAAAACTAATTTCTTTAAAACTATTTGTCTCAGTACTTTGGGGCTACTATAACAAAATACCATAGATTGGGTAGCTTATAAACAACAGAAATTTATTTCTACAGTTCTTAAGGCTGAGAAGTCTTCAATCACGGCCCTGGCAGATTTGGCATTTGTGAGGGCCCGTTTCCTGGTTCACAGATGGCACCTTCTATCTGCATCTTCATATAGTGAAAGGTTGAATGAGCTCCCCCAGGCATTTTTTGTAAGGGTACCAATCACACTCAAAAGCTCTGCCTCCATGAACTAATCACCTCTGAAAGGCTCCCACCTCTTAACACCATTACCTTGGAGGTAAAGATTTCAACATATGAATTTGGAAGGTGGACACAAACATTCAGACCACAGCACTATCCATACCTGTGTTCCCCTTAGAAGTTTTCCTGACTCAGAGGAGTGTGTATACATACCTCAGTTTGAAGACGACTGTCTCTCTATACCCTATCTGGAGTTGTCAGGATTAGAAATAATAGACATTTAGTGCATAAAGTAGACATAGTATAACATCTAGTTATTATACTTTTATTTTTTACTAATCTTGTTAGAGTAGTGATAAATAAGGAGCTGGGACTAGATCCATCCAGTGAGGATGACCAAGCCTTGGAGGAATGGGCACAAAAGCAAAGTCAGATGGAAGAAACTAGGTCTGGCCATCAAAACAGGACTAACAAGAGTTGAGACACAATAAGGACTGGGTAAAAGATCTCAGGACTAAGAGACAGATGTGCTACCCACCAAAAGGTAATAAAGAATGGGACATTAGAGTTGTGGTGGCCAACTTTGGAGAGGTCTGCCCAAGGGCACAGAAATAGTGAAAGTGAAATAGTCTGAATCAGAAGACCGCGGTTTGAGTCACACCTCTGCAACTTACTGACTGCGTGAACTAATTCCTCTGCCCCAGTTTTCTTGAAGGTAAAATGGTAATCTTGCATAGTTGTAGTTTGGATTAAATAAAATGGCAACACAATGCCTGGCATATAATAACTGCTCACCAAATGGTAGCCACTTGAATGGGAAAGTTCTGAACTACTCACATCTCCCAAACTTACCTACATGACACTCACTCTTATGCCATTCTTCCTCTTCTTGCTGGAGGAGGAGTCCCTCTACCCGTACAAAATGAATTGGCCCAGCACTGCTTTGAATCCCAGCCTCGCAATCTCTTTTGTATCTCCCACTTCTCCCTCTTTCCTGTTTTCTTACTCTGATTATGTATGCCAGCTCAAGTCTCTCCCATCTTGAATCCTCTTATTTTCCCTAGTTCTTTCTCCTTCCCTTCTAGAAGGGAGTGTGTTCGCTCAATGTCTCCATCATCTGCCATTCAAGCCTTGTCTATTGCTATCTGACTTCTGTCCTACCCGCTGAAATTCTCCTTACCAAAGTGACCATTCAGTCACTCTTTCAACCATATTTATTGAAAGCTTACTCTGTGCCAAGTGCTGGGAATATAGCCATAAACAAAACAAATCCCTGCTGTTACGGGCCTTCCATTCTAGTAAGGATGACAGGAAATTAACTAAGAAATAAATATTATAATGTCAAGTAGCAATAGGTGCCATGAAGAGAAATTCATCTGGATAAGGGGATAGCCTTACAGTGTTATTTTATGTAAAACAGTCAAGGAAGATCCCTTGCAAAGGTAACATTTGCATACAGGCCTCACCAAAGACAGGGAATAAGACAAGCAAATACCTGGGGCCAGGGAGGGGAGAGGAGTTTACTAAGGGAGAACAGCAAGCAGAAAGATCTTGAGGCAGAGAGTCAAATGAGAAGGGAGAATGGCCTCCTATTTCTTTAATCCAATCAGAAGAGACTTCTCAATATTAACCTTGTTTGACTCTCTACAACATATACCGACAGTGGACTTCTCCCTCCACCTTGAAAGTCCTTTTGCTGTTGGCTTCTACCATACCATTCCTTTCTAGTTATCCTGCTTTTTCTCCGTCCATTCCATCTGACTTTTTTCCTTGAGCTCCTTATGCTCTACTTAATTCTTAAACAAGGTTAGTGTTTCCCCGCGGCTTTGCCTCTGGCCTGCTCTTCTGTCACTGTGTATTCTCTCGCTGATTGATCTGAGCCATGGATTTGGCTTCAACCACCATTCATTCACATGTTGATGGAGCCAAGGCTTATATTTCTAACCCACACTTCTTTTCTGAACTCTGAATTCATATAGCTAATCATTTTGTCCACCTCTACTTGGATATATCCCAGAAACTTCAAACTCAGTCTGTCTAAATTTGAGTTCATTATCTTTCCTCCTAAATCAGCTTCTTGTATAGTAAGCATATCTAAATTGGTGGGACCGCCTGGTTGCCTAAGCCAGAAACCTGAGTATCTCCAAGATTCTTCCAACTTCCATTCCCTCCATGTTCAAAGAGGCTCAGGACCAGTTTATTTCATCTACTGTCTAGCTGTCCATGCCTAATGCCACTGCCTAATGCAGGTCCCCCCCACACCATGTCTTGCCATTTCCTACCAGCTTGCCAGCTTCCCAACTGGTCTCCGTGCTTCCAGTCTCTTATCTCTGACTTCGCCTTCTACACTGGCCCTTGAATGACCTTTATAAAGCATATATTTGATCTTGTCACTTCTATACTTAAAATTCTCTCCATTTTCATTAGGATAAAACCCAAACTTCTTAGCAAGAAATATATGGTCCTTTAAGATCTGGCCCCTTCTGACCTCTCCAACTTCATATTCCATTATTCCATACAGGCACCCTATATTTATTTCTGCTACTTCAAATCAATTTTGATCAGTTGGTTTTTTGTGGGGGTTTTTTGTTTTTTTGTTTTTTTTGGTTTTTTTTTTTTTGAGACAAAGTCTTCCTCTGTCACCCAGGCTAGAATTCAGAGGCACAATCATAGCTCAATGTAACCTCCAACTCCTGGGCTCAAGTGATCCTCCTACCTCAGCCTCCCAAGTAGCTGGGACTACAGGCATGCACCACCATGCCCAGCTATTTTTGTATTTTATTTTTTGTAGGGATGGAGTCTTGCTGTGTTGCCCAGGCTGGTCTTGAACTCCTGGCCTCAGTGATCCTTCAGCATCATCTTCCCAAAATGCTGGAATTACAGGCATGTACTGAATTCTGCCCAGAATTCTGTTCAATCTTAGAGTCACAGCTTAATCTGTCTAGCCTATTCTCACTGCCCATGCGCCCAGGCTATTGCCATGTTAGGTGCATCTCCTCTGTGGTCTGTGTTGCCTTAGGACCTGCACACATTTCTGCCATTCTTTATAAACATAAGTCTACTAATTTTTCTTACCTGTTATTTGTAAGCTTTTTGAGGCCAGGGCCTGTGTCTTCCCTCTTTGTCTCCAGGGCCTAGAGCTTAGTGTATAGCACATAGAAAGCACTTGATAAATGTTCGAAGGAAGGAAGGGAGGGAGGGAGGGAGGGAAGGAAGGAAGGAAGGAAGGAAGGAAGGAAGGAAGGAAGGAAGGAAGGAAGGAAGGAAGGACGGACTCAACACACCTATGTTAAGAAGAAATGTAGACACTAGGAACAAGATGAGACCAGACGCAGTGGGGAAGACAGATCAGATGACATAAGGCCCCTTCCAACCTTAAGCTTTGATAAGTCTCTGGGGCAGGAAAACTAAAATTAATAATGAAAGAGGACTTTTATTGTGATCTCATCTCTCTCTTTCATCTGGCTCCCTTTATCCTCTGATCTGCAGAGAAGAAAGATATATTCAGACCTTAAATGAGAGATAAACCAATGGTTTTGCAGGTGCTGTCATTTAATTATTTGCTTATTAAAGCCCAGCAATGTGCAGCTCTTCCTTTTTTCCTCCTCTTCCTTATTATCTGCCTTTTCATGAAGGAAAAAATAATGCACCAAAAGACTTCCTAGAGGAATATGTGGTTGTTCAATTGGGACTTCTCTTGTATACTCTAGTAACCCAGCAAACTGGTAATTCTTATTCCTTGCTGAATTACAAAGGAGATATTATCCCTGCCCATTCTATTGCAAGAGAATAATGGTGTGAGGAAGGAAGAGAAAGGGACGTTATAGAAAGGGACATTATTTTTCCTGGCCTCTCTCCCAACAGAGAGGAAAAAGCTGTCGCCAGAGGGCTATGTGTTTTGCTAAGGCATTGAATCTTTACCTCTGGCAATAATATCTAAAATCCTCAGGTGAACCCAGAAAATGATAGTTTTGGAAATCTCTTCTACTAAATTAAAAGTGTGAATAAATACGAATGTAGGTACACGAATCTTTTATGCAATATTATTTGACGTGGCAAAAGACAAAATACCAGAAACCACTTGGATATTTATTATAGGAGAATATAGAAATAAAATATAGGGTATCCAAACTATAGATATTATATAATTATCAGAAACTAATAAGTTAAATTTATATGTGTTCACCTGGAGGAATTTGAATGAAACATAGGTAAAAAAAAAAAACCAAGTTATTTTTTTGAGTCCATACAGTCCCATTTTAAAAGATTATGACAATAATCTTTAAATATGTGTATATGTGTGTATGTATGTACATGTATACATAGGATGTGAAATGATAAGCAATGTGAAATGATGATGTGAAATGATATACACCAGAAGTTCATATGAGGGGGGTGGAAATTAGGCAGAAGGGGATATTGTTGACTGTTCTATACAATGGTATTGTTTGGTTTGTTGCCTCAAGCTGGCGTTGCTTTTGTACTTCAAAAGGAAAACCTAAATTTAAAAACCATACTGTACACACACACACACACACACACACACTTTGAAGATAAAAGCACTCAACTAGTCCTTTAAGTCTAAAAGTCATTCTAATAAGCAGGATTCCTTTGACTGCTCTTAAAGGCCCGCCTGGTTAGCTTGTTATAGTAGTTCACCTAGAGAAAAAAGAGGGAAAAAAGGAAGCTAAAATTCTCTAGCTGGGCCGTGTAAGTCTTTTCTTCAACTGACCAGCCTGCTGAGTGACAGCAGTGAGGGCCGTGAAAACCCACCCTCTGGAACGTCCCGTTGGACTTCTGTGTTCCAGGGAAGGCGATAAGTAGAAAAAGGCAGGCTGATTGCCTCTTGGCTCTCAGCCAAAGGAGTTGCTAGCGGTGGGAGTGGAATTTTCCCATGGCAAGGGAAGAGGAAAAATCAGATCACATTTCCCACTGGCAGAGCCTATTTATTCAGGAAGATCTTGGGGCCCTTGCTCTTCATAACAGGAGTGTGTTCATTGGGTCATGCCTTAATTTTCACCATTAGAAATCTTTTCTGTCTTTTTTTTTTTCTGTCTTTTCCCTTTATCTTTATTGCCTTCAAGTTTGAAGGTGTTTCTCCCTAAACTGCAAACACCGTAGAGAAGTGTCATGCATGGTCATTATTAGAGTAAGTGCAAAAGGAAGTCAGGGCAAAACAAATGTGAAGAACTATTGGGTCAGCAACGAAAGTGACATCCTCTGGAAAAGTCAGACATTTTTCCCTCTTACCTTACAAAGCCAACCACATCAGCAGCTTTTAGGCATCTTGAAGGTCCACAGAGAAAGCTTCTCTTCTTCACCGTCTTCCACGCTCCCCCAACCAGGGTACTTGGATAGGACTCACAGACATTCAGAAACCATTTTTGTAAAATTTCACTTGATAGCAACAGGTTAAATGCAGAACCACAGGGTCATTACTTGGAAGAGACTTGACAGCCATCTATTCCCTCCTCTACCGATATACTAATAATGCATGATGCCAGTTTCTGGGGCCGACTACCAGCTATGTGCTCTGTCATTTTGGGCAGTCCTCATAACATCCGTGGGAGGAAGAGCTTTGTTTACCCAGCTTACAGATAAAGAAACAGGCTAAGTACCTTGCCCAAAGTCACACAAGCAATAAGTTACGATGGCCAGGCAGTCAACCTCCCGATTCCATACTTTTTGCCCCTAGGAGCACTGCCTTTCTCTACAATGTTGCTGATCACAGTCTCTGCTTGGACACTTCAGTAATGGGGAGCTTGCTCTTTTTAGAGGCAGTCCATTGATAATTACGAGGAAATTCTTTTTTTATGTTAGCTGTCCAGAAAATAGCCAGTATGAACATTGGCCGTGTTTATACCTTTGAATGTCAAATCTATTTGATCCCTAGGCCTTCTCTGTTATCTCTTCTTATTTCCTTCAATGGTTCCTTCCTGTGTTTTCACCATCCTGGTCCCACTTCTCAACTCACTGTCCAGTTTGTCACCATCCCAATGTAATTGTTGTGGCCAGAACCAAACACAGCAACTACCCAAATGCGAATTCCATAATGGCAGAGAACGTATGTATCTTGTTCACCAGATTCTTAGTAGTTGCCTGGCATAAAGTAGGCACTCAATATATGCACTAAATAAATGAATAACTTTTTTAGATGTGGCAGGTTCAGTACAGAATAGAGCAGGACTCTCCCCTCCTCGTTCTGGTTCTTTCTAAGTTGGCTAATACAGTCTAGCTCACTGCTCACTTTATTGGCAGCCCTACCCCCACATCACCCAGTACAGACAACTCAGCCAAAGGTCTCTGTCACCCAGATTGCCAAGACTTTGTATAATCTACCAGCCAAAGCCTCACAGGTCTTTCCCAACCCTTTTTTTGTAAAATGGGCTTTTTTTTTTTTTTTAACTTTTTGCCTCTAGAGACAGTGTGCTATAGTGGAAAGAGCATATGCTTTGGCCACATACATACTGCATCAGAATCTTGGCTCTACCATTTACTGGCTGCATAATCTTGGATCAATCACTTAGCCTCTCTCAGCCTTGATTTTTGGCACCTATAAAATGGGGTAACAACACCTCTCTCACAGGGATGTTTTGAGGATTAAAAGAGATAATGGGATATAAGGCACCTAACATGTAAGAAATGCTTAACAAATTGTTAATTTACTCAAATAAAAATATTACTATTAATATTATCTTAAGTTCTTATACTATATATGCAGCTTAAGCATGGAAGGACGTTGCATATAGTCTGACAAGCAGAGACAAAGGAGAATATATTAATACAAACCCTCTGGTGCTTATATTAAAGAAACAACATCTATAGGAACCAAAATAGAAGATCAAGGCTGCTCTGCAGAAGCCCACTCAGTCAGACACCTCCCTGGCATAGTGCCAAGCCCAGAACAAGCGACACACAGCCTGTAGGTATGAAACACACTGTTGGCCCAGAGAGCCGTTGGGTAAGCAGGGGCCATCCCAACGCCTCCAGGCAGGCCTCCTGGCTGTCAGAAAGATAAATCCAGGGCAACTTGGCACCAGAAATCAGGAAAGAATCAGGGATTTAATCCATTCAATTATTTATTAAGTATTATGGAGCACCTAGTATGAGCCAGGTATTGCACTCAGCTATTGCTCATACAGAAAGGACAAGGACACATAGTTGCTGCCCACAAGCAGCTCTGAGCCTAGTAGGGAAGACAAGGACACAAATATTCACAAGACAATGGGGTAAGTGCACAAATGGTATGTGCGGAGTATAGTGGAGGTGCAAAGGACTGACATATATGTCAGAGATGACCTTCTTATTTCTATTAATGCAATGTATCTGAGCAAGGGGCAAGACGTTTGCTTGAAAAGCAATGAGCTGGGACTCAGGAGACAGGAGTTCTCATCCCTTCCTGCTTTTCTTTGTCTTTGCATAAATATTTTCTCCTGCTTGGGCTCTATGTTTCTTAAGGTTTAGGCAGGGACTTAGCTCTCTGTGTCTAAGTTTTCTCCTCTGTAAAATGGAGAGAGTATAAATACCTGCTTCATAGGATAAAGTGGCTTAATGTTTGTAAAAGTACTCAGAATAATGCAAGATGCATAATAAAACATTGTGCACCTGCTAAAGAAAATAAATATAACTATCCTAATTGTTTCTGTCACCTCTTAGTGAGAGAAATCAAACAACTTTTCAAGGACCTGACAAGGCCCATCAGTGAATCTCATCATCAGACCGCACTGCCCACGGACCTCCTCGCTGCAGTTGTCTCCCAGGACCTGAGTTCCAGTTTAGCTCCTGGATCACTATAGCTCTCCCCAACACTATTCCCATGACAGTTCTTATGATTTCTTTATCTACGTAGATGATTATTCCAGTATCCTGGTGTCTTTATTGTTCTACCCTACCTGAGAAACTCACGTGCATGGGTCACGCTCTTAACACTGTCATTTTGACTTTTAACAGAATATAATTTACATTTATGTTTACTTAGGGAGCTCCCACCTATTCCTAGTTTGTACAGAGCTATTTATATCATACAGATTTTTTAACATATATTCAGTTTTTCTGATGAAGGAACTAAATGAGTCATAAAGTAGTGGGTTGGAATAACATGGCTCATTATTATACAAATTAAGCTAACCAATTCCATTACTAAAACAAACATTTTATTTTAGATGTTTCTTAGTTAAAGCTGTAGTCCTTGGAGATTAAACACATCGTCTCTGACATTAAATGGGTGGGGGTGGGGAAAGCCTTTGCATTGAGTTGCTCAAAAAGAATCTACATATGTGTCAAGATGGTTGTGATTCTGTTATAGAAAGAAAATCTGTTAAAATGTAAATAAGGCCCTTTCTTCACTTTTAGTTTCTCTCCTCCTTGTGTTTACCAGGTTAATAAAATATTCCTCTTCCCTCTCTTCCTGTCTTCACCAGCCTTCCCATTTTCCAAGACAGAATTCTTCCCCTGTGGGTTTCACCACAGAGTCCTATAGCCATCTAGACGTGGACGACCCCTCTAGCTTCAGCCCTAATGTTGCTGGAGCCTGGAACTGGGCTGCTCCCTGCATCTGTCAGGAGCCCTAGGCCCCTGCCATAGCTACCTTCACGTTCCAGCCTTTCAAAATCCTGATCTACTGACCCAGACTCTGCAACTGCATGATGGCTCCTGATTTTTGTATACATTTGAATTACCCACTGGGCTGAGAGCTCTCCTCTGAATCTTCACCTATGTATTTGGGTCCTGACACCCTACTTAGTCCTCACTGGAATTCCAACTCTGTCACTAGTTGTGAGGCTTGAGGCAAGTAACTTAAGCTTTGTGAATTCCCATTTTCTACACTTTGGGGCTGTTGCAAGGACAACAGGCAGACAGACATATAGATACACACAAGGATACAGATAGAGATCTATAGGTATTCAAGAAGCATTAGTTTACTACACTGCCTTTACCAATCCCAGCTTCTGGTGCCATGGCCATTGCTTCAGACCTCCTTGACTCTCTGTGGAAGCCTGAGTTTCCCACACTCTCACAGACACTATCCTCTGTGTCTACCATTCCCCTGCCATCCCCTCTCCCTTCGTCTTACTTCCTAGCCTGTACCACTGAGATCCCTGCAGGCACTGTGGCTGAGCCAGCACAGCTCACAACAGAGCCATCTGTTTGGATCATCTTCCATCCTTCCCTTCTTCTTCCCTATCCCCACATCCATACTCCTCAAATTCAAAGTTTAGTTTGAGGGCCAGCAGCAGCAGTATCACCTGGGAACTTGCTAGAAATGCAGAATGTGGTGCCCCACTCCACACATGGAGATCCTGCATGTTAACACTATCCCCAGGTGATTTGTAAGTATACCACCATTTGAAAAGCATCGCACTAGATTATTCCTTAGGGCTTAAATCAAAGTCATCACCTCTAGGAAAGTTTCACTAATTACAGCCAACTTGTCCACTTACCTCCATTTGAGCACTGTTATTTACTGTCTCCTCTGTGCTCTCATCCACCCCACTGTCCATCCATCCATCCGCCCATTTGCTCATCTACTCACCCACCCATCTACCCATCTGCCACCCATCTGCCCATCCATCCATCCTTGAATCTGCAAACACTTCATAAGGGCTTACCATGGCAAAACCATCTCCTCATTGATGGAGATGAAAAGGTGAACCCTACATCCTCCTTTCCCTCAGAGAGCTCACAGTTTTGTGGAGGAGGTGACTAGCTTTTAGACAATTACAACATATTGCCGATGAGTGCTATTTATTCAGTAGTCACAAGTTATTTACTTTTGCTAGGATAAGGGTTTGGATAGGGGGCTTGGGAGCATAAAAGAGGCACATCCCACTCAGTCAATGAAGTCAAGAAGACTAACCAGAGACAGTGACATCCAAGGTGAATGCTAACCCTTCCAGTTTCAGTTTACACATTCCTGCTCCAGGAAGGCTTCTCTGAAGTCCCTCTACTTCATTAGGGGCTCCTACACTATGCTCTGTCCCGCAGGAATCAGCCTGCCATAGAGCCAAGGAAACACATTCCTGGCTTTGGGAACTGTGTGTGTACAAGCCTACGGGCTAAAAATATCGTGGAGCATGTGGTATATGTATTAATCTATCCTCTGCATTGCAATGATTTATGTACCTATCTGTTTCCCCTGTTCATCTGTGAGTTCCTTAAGGGCAGGAAGTGGGTCTTGTTGATCTCTGTATTGCTAATACCGAGCAAAATTCCTGGCACATAGTAGGTGTTCAATAAGTACACAGATGGGACAGTAACAAGAAGATAGGTCTGGAGAGGAATTTCTTCTGAGTTTCGTTTGTTGTCCGTCAAACTTGTATTTTGAGTTCCCTTCTAGAGCAGTAGGATAAGACCCCCTAAGACAAAACAGGGTTTTTTTAATTAAGGAAAGAAATCGCAGATGGTGGTAGGTTCTATAAGCTAAAATTATCCTTTAAAAAAACTATCTTATTCATTGGTAACAATCAAAAAAAGTGAGGAGGAAAAAGTTCAAAGGTAGCTGGATAGTGAAGAATGAGCATATGTTTTTGGTTTCACTGCCTCTCCACTTTCAGCTCCAAAGGCATGCGTATCTTTTGCTGGAGACTCATGTGTCCTAGTTATGGACCCTGGGCTACATTTCTTCTGCATATAGCACAAGGGCAGGTACCTCTTCTGTTCATGCCTGAGAAGGGAGCCCAAGGTCAGCTGGTTTGTTCTGGTTACACGAGCTGAAGTAGAGAAAGCCTCAACAACTACCCCCTTTCAAAAAAAAAAATTCTATTGAGATTACAGACTTTAGGGTCAATCAGATATTAAAAATCCTCTAGTCCACCAGGATCCACCTTGCACCCCTTAGATTCATGACAGCTATTACAGAAGATCCACATATCTATGTTGGCATCTAGTGTTGGGTGCAGACTGAATAAAGGTTATGCCTCTACCAACACTGACTCTAGAGCCACACATCCTGGGTTTGAATTTCAGCTCTACCAGTACTAGTCGTGTGCCTTTAGGCAAGGCACTTTCTGTGCCTAAAATGAGGATAACTATACTTATTTCATGGGATTAGATGAGCTAAGATTTGTATAGCTCTTAGCACGGCATCTGGAACACAATGAGCACTATGTAAATGTTGGTTAAACAAAACAAAAAATAAGCTGGGTGTGGTAGTACATGCCTGTAGTTCTAGCTATTCTGCAGGCTGTGACAGGAGGACCACTTGAGCCTAGGAGTTTAAGGCCAGTCTGGGCAATATAGTGAGATCCCATCTGTTAAATAAATAAATAAATAAAGCTGGTTGTCGTATTTATTACAACTCTAATAAATAATTATTTGTCCATATATTTAGCATTGCCTGTTTCTCCCTAGCCTGTAAGGACATAGGATCGCCATGTCTGCCTTGTTGTTAGCGGTATGTACAGTGCTGGCAGAGTAGCTGGCATCTAGTGTTTGGTGGATACTATTGTGTGGGATAGGCTCTTCACCTCTTTCCTCACCACATCCTCCTGCTCAAGAACCTACCATGGCTCCCTATTGCTTACTCTACTAAATCCAGTTTCTCATCTGAATGTTAAGGCCTCAGAAACCTGGTCACATTAGGTCTCTCTAGTTCAGGGGCCCCCAAACTATGGTGAGTTGTATAATTATTTCATTATATATTACAATATAATAATAATAGAAATAAAGTGCACAATAAATGTAATGCACTTGAATCATCCCAAAACCATCCCTCCCCCTCCCTGGTCTGTGGAAAAATTGTCTACCATGAAAATGGTCCCTGGTGCCAAAAAGGTTGAGGACCACTGCTCTAGTTCATGCATTCTCAACAGGGGCAATGTCGCCCCCAAGGGGGCAAATACTGGTTTTGGGGGGTTGGGGAAAAAATCTTACTCTTTTTATGGATATAGCACACAAACAAATCTATAGTACACAACAGAGATACAATATATCTGTGGTATTAAAATTTCATTAGAGGGGCTGTTTAAGAAAAATGCCTGAAAATGTTCCCAGGTGAGGGGAAATAATAAAAAAAAGTTTAAGAAAGACTGATGTAGCCTTATTTCCCTCAAGAGAAAGAGCTCTCACAGCACAAGGGGTTGAGGAAATCATCTTGTCTTTTCTTTGGTCCTCAGTTTTCTCAGAAGTAAAATGAAGGGGACTTGCTTGTGGCCTCAGAGGCCCTTTTCAACTCTGACAGTTGACACCTCGAGGACTCAGTGGCTCACCAAGACCACCCACATGCCCTCACACAGAGCCTGTGCCCTGTTCATTCATGAATGTCATTGCCCCCACTGCTGTTACCTACTCTTTTTTTTCTTTTTTATTTCAGCATATTATGGTGGTACAAATGTTTACGTTACGTACATTTCCCTTGTCCCACCCAAGTCAGAGCTTCAAGCGTGTCCATCCCCCAGACAGTACTCACTGCACTCATTATGTATGTATATACCCATCCCCTCCTCCCCACTCCCATCTGCCTGACACCTGATGAATGTTATTGCTATATGTGCACTTACATGTTGATCAGTTAAAACCAATTTGATGATGCTTATGTTTCCATTCTTGGGATACTTCATTTAGTAGAATGGGCTCCAGCTCTATCCAGAATAATATAAGAGATGCTAGATCACCATTGTTTTTTGTGGCTGAGTATACTCTATGGTATACATATACCACATTTTATTAATCCACTCATGTATTGATGGGCACTTAGGTTGCTTCCACATCTTTGCAATTATGAATTGTGCTGCTATAAACATTCTAGTGCAGATGTCTTTTTTATAGAATGTCTTTTGTTCTTTTGGGTAGATGCCCAGTAATGGGATTGCTGGATCAACTGGTAGATCTCTTTGAGGTATCTCCATGCTGCTTTCCACAGAGGTTGTACTACTTTGAAGTCCCACCAGCAGTGTATGAGTGTTCCTATCTCTCCGCATCCACGCCAACATTTATTGTTTTGGGACTTTTTGATAAAGGCCATTCTCACTGGAGATAAGTGATATCTCATTGCGGTTTTGATTTGCATTTCCCTGATGATTAGAGATGTTGAGCATTTTTTCATATGTTT